>CAUYQV010023234.1:0-10285 GCA_963574575.1 Galagoides demidoff | reverse complement strand
TGGACTACACGATTACTAAAGTTGAGGTCATTGTAGTCAAAGTGGGCAAAACCTGCTAATTTACAAATATCAGAGTCTAAAGAGGTACTTGAGAGGCAGAGCCAAGAGGATAACTTGAGCCCAAGAGTTTGGGGTTGCTGTAAGCTTTACACCATGCCACTCCTGGTTTAAGGTCTACTGTCTAACAGAGGAAACTAAAAACGAGCAACGATATTGACATCCCATTGAAAAATAAATCCTTTGTTTGGCCTATAAATACCATCTTACCCTGCCTATCCAGACAACAATCAGAACCATCCCGAATGCAAGATGTATCAGATCCCTTTCTCTATGTCCTTCATTTACTGCTATCAGTGTCTGAATAGACTATAAGATGGTAGAAGGTAGGTTCTGAGCTCTGGTAAATACAAGTTAAACTCTATTGCAATTTCACAGACAAGCATTCTACTTATACATGGAAAAGCAGAAATACATCTTTTAAAATTTTTGCTTGGTTTCGATCATCATCAAATATCTCTCTATTTTCTGCAGAGAATAATGTCACACATAGCATCAATATCACTTGGCATACCTCTGCACCGTGGTTTGTTCTTATTGTTTTCTAAGCTCTATACCTCTCATTCATAGGACACTGGAAATTTAAGCTTTGCAAACACTCAATAATTTTAATGCTATCTTGACACTGTCCATGGTTTTCTTTTAGCTTTGAATATCACCCCAGTCTTCTGCAGTTGTTAGGTTCCTGCTCATCTTCCAAACTCAAACTTCCAAAGCAGGGATCTCCAACCTGTGACTGGTAGGCCATGAGCTGATTTTGTGAGGACTTTCTATGCTTATCTGTGATGTCAGATATCATGAAAAGTATGCACAGACCTTTTGATGCTCATAAGCTTTCCTCAGTGTTTAGGTAATGTATGGCTCAAGACAACTCTTATTCCCCTAATGTGCAGCAGAGAAATAAAAAGGTTGAACAAGATACGGGCTGAAAAAACCCATAATTATGCAACTGCTTTCTTCCAAATATCAATAGTCCTTTGCTTATATATTGATCACAGTCATGAATACATTGACTTACACTGAAGTTAATAACATACAAATCTGTTTCCTAGTAGTTTTTTTAATTTATATTAAATGAATGCTAAATGGTACTTCTTGCGAGCAGAGATTTTAATCTTACCTGATCTTGTGATTGTCTCAACTCCTAGTTTGGAAGACCATGAACTCTTGGTTTATCTTTGAATATTGTCACCTTACACATTGAATTATTGATTAGAATGATAATATCTGTTACTATATACTGAACAATTATTAATAGCATGTGTGCTAGACATTTCAGCTATCTTATTTCAATGAAGTCTTTAAAAACAATAGACTTGGAGTGGTAATTACTGTTTCTTTAGTAGGGAAGGAAAGTGAGTCTAGAAGGGATACATTTTCCTAAATTCACATAGGAATTCAGTGTCAAAACTGAGATTTGAATCCAGATCTACTTGAAGAAAAAGGGTGTATTTTTAAACAGTAGGTGCATCCTCTCAAAAAGCAGGTCCTCAGCAAACGGTGAGTTTGTATGAATGCAAACGTATCTGCTGAGCATTTGAGAAATGATAATTTGCTAATAAAAAATTATGAATGATTGTGAGGAATAAAGCACTACTTTTGGTGCTAATGAGGATAGAAGAAATAACCAATTCCATCTAGATTTATTAAAACTTATTGCACAAATAATCAACTTTCAAAGCCAAAGCCTTTTTCTTATAAACTAGATATACTGAATCATAATAATTTCTTGACTTTTGGGATTCCTTTAAGACAATATTCTAGAGTGAGACAAAAAGATGATAATGCAGAAATTGGGAAGCAGTAGTTAAACTGTTAGAAAATAGGCTACGCAATCCATATAAAGACCTCTTATCCAAAGGCAGAGAAACCACTCAAGGATTACATTAAGTAATAGGTTAAGATGAATATGGTCTGAAAAAATTGAGTATCTTCTAATAACTGTAAGTACATGAGTTTCTAAAATGCCATACATAATACCCATGAAATTATGTTGCATAATGTAATAACACGTTATGCTACCATTAACGCATTATAACTATGTCATTTGTAAGGCTAATTTTTTTGTGTAAAACCACTTAACTACATAAAATTGAAAATAATGATTATTGTAACTCCTTTCACTTCTCATCTTTAGAAGTTCAGGATTAAATACTCCATATGCAGTTATTTTATGGTGATGTGTATTTTTATGGAGTGGTCATATAGTGTTCTGAGTAATAATTGCCTTAAAATTTCCAAATACATAAATCATAAGATCTTTTCACATCTTATCATTATGAGAAGTCAAGGTAAATCACTTAACACCTACTTAACAACGCACATAAAGTTGAACATTGAATTTGAATCAAATTTAAAAAGAAAACTATAAGTTTTAAGACAAAGCTTTGTGTTAGAACTATAGGGCCACTGTTTCTAACATAAAGACTGTTTTTCTTAGGTATATTTATTTCCTTCAAGTACTGATATTCATAAATATTTTAAGTTTTTTTTATTGAACCAATCTATTATGGGAGAAATCTCTACTTAGATTGTTGAGATTCCTTTTAGAGAAAGAAGAGGGAAGGGAGCTTGAGTTTTATGACCTGGGCACTATATTTTACATGCAGATAGAGCCAAAACCATGATATTATTTTGTCCCATTTTAAAAATAAGGAGACAAATTCAAAGCGGTAACAAACTGCCTAGTGTCACAAAGCTAATAGGTAACCGAGAGAGATTCCAAACTATCATCCAATATGTTTTCATTTAACCTTACCTGAGCATTTACTAGATATCAGGCCTGGCAATGGAGGCTGAAAATTACAAAGATGTTTAAGATACAGTTTCTGGTATCACCACATAGTGAAGAGAGAAAAATAAATACTTGAAATATAATGTGATAAGTAGTGTAGAGGATCTATTTTTAACACACCACAGGAGTTTAATGTATAAAATCTTCCTGTAACATGGACATCATGACCAGGAGAACAATATATTTTTGGGAGTAAGGGAAGAATATCTGCAAATTTATTTTAACTTGTCCTTGTAGGTTTTTATTTACCTGATATTCTTCCTCTTTTCCCTTCTATATTATGGGTATTGAGGCTTGGATATATGATACAAGTTATTCTCCATGAGCAAAGAAACCTAACTGTGTGACTAGTAAGTACATATAATAAATACAGTTCTCAATCAAAAAACAAATAATTTTGAATTTTAAAAAAATTCCGTCATTTGCCTTCAATATGTAAAGACTGGTGATAGAGTGTTTAATTGCAGATTAGGTAGAAGAGTGACTAATCATGATTGGGTCTGATAAACAGTACTCTTACTCTTTTCATTATATTGATTTTTCCAAGTCTCCACCACCAAGACTTTATGCATCTTTTATATCAGGGCTTTCCTTGTGTATAAAATGTATTAATAACCCATGTACTTAAGACAGAAAGGTATTACAGATGGCCATGTGCATTTGCTGATGCATTCAAGATTTCAATGTTTGTTAAAATAATAACTACAATATAAATCTTTAAAATTGTTTATTAGTGTATTCTTTTCATGGATTTAAGGTAGAGACTATTATCTTTTGTCTCTATTTGTCATTTCATTCTTATTTTCTCATGTTTCTGACCATTTATCAACCACATTCTACTTTTCTCTTTATTTCTTTTCTTATTCTTTCTTTGGGGTTTTATTCTTTTCTTTTCTTTTCTTCTTCTTCTTTTTTTTTGCATTGGAGTTGGCAACATTTCCCAATTATTATCAGCTGCAAATTTAATTAGCATGCTGTTTATTTCTTCTTCCAGATAATTAATATAGTTGTTAGAGAAAACTTGGATGAACACCAAGCACCCCACCAGACAGCTCCCCTAAGTCAGATGCTCTGTCATTTATAATTACCTTTTTCTTATGGTCCTTAAGCAAATTTTCAGTGCTCATTCCAGAGCCAATTTAAATTAATTTGGAGGGAAATACTTTAAGAAATACACCAACTGTCTCACAGTCCATTCTTAGAGCTTGGATTCTGTAAAACACTTATATTTTATTACTCATGCCAAGGCTATACTATTGAAATTGAACATTTAAGCACTAGGAGAGCAAAGTCTGAAAGTTCTCAATGAGAGAGCATGGTCTCAATAAACATTTAAGACAAAGCTCTAATTGCATTATTTATGAGTTAAATGAGAACATGAAAGAGGCATTTACTTTTCACCTTTTGTACCACTGATTTCCCATTTCACTTAACTTAATGAAATTACTGGCTGATTTCAACTTTTATTAATCATTTTCAGGCATATAATATGTTACACAGTAATATATTAAAAAAGGATTAAATTTTTGCCAAAATTGAAAAATGGTTTTAAGAAAGTTTTACATTTATATCAGTTTAAGAGTTTTTAAGCATAAAACTTTTATCACTAACCCAGGATTGTCTCATAATTTTAAACTTGCAAAGATAACGCATCCAAATTTAAATATTTCTATGTTTCTGTGTTGTATGTTAATATATATAAGGATCCTCTTATTGTATGTTTATCATCTTTGAATCCAACAGCCATAGCATTTTAACACTAGAAGCTACACAAAATAATATTTAATATAATTCCTTCATTTCTTAGGTTAAAATAAACATTGAACTTAGAAATGGTAACTAGTCTAAATTGACCCCTTTTAAAGAAAAATGAAAACTTTTAGAGATTCAAATCTCTTAGGGATAGAGATTTAAAATTTGTCATGTTCTGAATGTGTTGATTATGGCAGCAATCCAGAAGACCATTGTGTATATGCTGTGTGGACGACTAAGTAATTGACTTATATATTTTTTCAGGAGCCAAAAAGACTTCACCATCAGAAGATGGCAATGTAAATGAACAGCATTAATATAATTAGATTGTTACAGCACAACAAATCTATAGAACATGGAGTTATGGACTGCCCGTTCAATTACTGGAAACAGACAGATGTGCCAATGACCATCCGTCATAGTTATATTCTAGCTAAAGGTACTTATTAATAGAAGAAAAGTTCCAGGAACTCTAGAATGAGGGCCTATAAAGAATCTTAAAAGTCAATAACCCCTTCTTGTGTCAAATCACAATAGGCAAGTAAATATAATTTAGAGGTTTTAGCTAAGTTTTCTCTTGCCATAACTCACTAAGCAATTATGGTTACTTAAGAATTCATAACACGCTAAAATGTTTCCAAAGGAAATAGCTTTGATTGTCTATTGTTAAATTTAATACACTGTGTTCAAAATACATCTTTTCCTGCAGTTTTTTACAGAACATGGATATTAAATAGGCATGTTTCCTTAAGTGTGAGTTTCACTCCTACCAAAGTATTCTCCTATATGCCATTTTCTCAGAAAGCTATTTGGTTTGAAATTGTAAGATACCTATTTTCACTTACAGGTGCATCCCAGAATATAGATATAATACTATTCACAGCAAATTTGATAATGCAAATTCTCACAAATGTCTAATATTATATAAGAGATCTATTTCCTTGAAGTGAAAATCTTTCAAATAGCCAGAATTTAAATTATTGTTGAGGAAGTTATTAAGATGCAGGCCAACCATATGATTCAAGATAAAGAGCTGAGCGTACATTTTAACTATCTTTTAACTACTTGAGCATACATTTTAATAACCTATCAAATTGACTATAAGGAAGTATAACAGTGAAAAAATATTTTAAAATTTAGAGGTAGAAGCTACATAGGAGAATAGAACAAAAATATCAGAGGACCAGAAATTTTGTAGAATTTCTTAAAAGTGAAAGCATTTGGAATCAAACCTGTGGAAAGAGAAGGAACTGCTATTTTTAAAATATTTTATATATCCCGGAATCGGGTGTAGATTCTTCTGAGTAGGTCCTTTTAGTATTGACATGGGGAATGGTGTGAGATGTAGCAAGTCTCTACCTGCTAGACCAAAGCAAAACCTTCCTTTTACCCACACACATGAGTTATATGGTTAGTCCTTGTAAATAAGGTATGGAGCCAGTAATAACAAAAGGAAACCCATATGAACTACCTATGTTAATCAAACTTGTTCTTATACATAAAAACCAACCACTAAAGAATCTTCAGACCAAGGGGAAATCAGCAGTATAGGGAAAAAGGACTAGGACAAAGAAACCAAAAGACATCAGAGAGAGCAAAGGAAAGTAGAAGATGGAAAAGAACTGCTAAAAGAATTCCAAAAGTTTTCTGGAGATGAAGTGAGGTGACACTGAATCATAATATAAAACCATGCTGCTGTGCAAAAGGAGCTGTCAGAGAAGAAACAGCTCCTGCCGCTGAAGTGAGTGCTGAAGTGATAATCATAAAATAATAGACATAGCAAAATTGACTGAAAACCTGCCTGAACTTAAAGTGAAACATTAAAGAAATGAGAAAAAAGTAAAGCGATACAGAAGCCTAATCTATGAGGGCCAGTTTTTCTAGTAAGTTTTGGTATATTCATTAGTCAAATATATATTTAGTGCCTGCTATGTGCCCCATATTATCTTCATCAATTTTTTCAGGTGGTGAATAAGAAAGAATTCATACCTTCATGCGGTTTACATTCCATGGAATAGATTACCAATACTCAAAGTTATTCACAAAAGAAAAGAGAAAATGTAGAGGACAAGAAGAAATTTCAATGACCAATAGAAGAATATTTTCCGGTTTTTTTTTGTAATATATAGTGCAAATAATTCGGAATCTAGAATTCTGTATCCCATCTGATGGGTAAAGTGATATGCTGGTAGAAGTTTAGCAGCCAGTTCTTCAAAAAGAAAAGCAAAGAAAAGGCAAAACAGCCACCTGATTGGATGATTTTTCATCAAGAAAATACGTCCACTATAGCCAATTTCAAACTACTAAAGCAAGGATATGGAATGGGAAGAAATACCGAAAACTCAGGCTCTGTGAGCTGGTCTGAGCCAGCTTTAGCACACGAGTGGTGGAGATAGAGTAGGACATTTTATTTTCAGATACATCAGGCCCCAGAATTTTATCACTCTTCTACTTCTTAAAAAAGGAAAATGAAATCTAAGAAAAACATAAGATCTGAGATATAGTTTGTCTTATTCAGGAATGCTTTGTGTAATAAAAAGTAGTTTGTCCAAATTTCAACATGCATTCAGTAAGACGAAGAGTAAATATCCACATTTTAGTGACACTAATATGTAATTAGGATATGTAAAATATATTTATATTTTGAACAGCTCTTGTAATTGCAGAAATCAAACATAATTTGAATATTACAATTTTAATATTTTTTTGTTTTCTTAAAATGTGCATGTGCATACACTTTTTGGCAGCCTCTGTATATATGTAGCTATTCATGAATCTTCTATATATAAGATATTTTCAAGCCTAATAAAAGGCAAATGAAGAAGATGCAGATTCTCTGGTTATATGTATCAGCAGCACTATCACATGCTGATAGTTCACTGTTTCTTTGCAAAATCAATTTTGCATATACATGTTGTTTGTCAGCATCAGAATGAAGCCAAAAAAAAGAAAATTTATGCGCTTAGAGATAGCCAGCATATAGAATACTTTGAATATTTAGTAACCGATTTTCCTATTATGTATTTCTGTATAAAATATTTCTAAAACATAAGCTTCCTACTTTGTTTTGGAGGTGAAACACACACATGACATATATATTGCATTTCCTAGAATGATAACCCTATCCATAAATTGCACCACAGAATTATATCCAAGAAGGAAAAGAAACAAACTAAGTTAACTATGTTTGATTTTGATATATGCTCCTTTGTTATTTAACCATTGAGAATTCCTGCTCCATAACTTAAACAAGAGAACTGCTATATAGGCTGAATATTTGTGCCTTCTTACCAGTTATATGTTGAAACCTGACCGCAAATGTGACGGTATTTGGAAGTGGGGTCTTTGGTAGGTGATTAGGTCATGAGGGCAGAGTCCTCCCAAATGGTATTAAGGCTTCTATGAACGAGAGTCCAAAGAGTTCCCTTTCCCCTTCACCATGTGAGGACCCAGCTAGAGGGTGTCTGTCTATAAATTCAGAAGTGGGCCCTGACAAGACATGGAATCAGGTGATACCTTGATCTTCAACTCTCCAGCCTCCAGAACTATGAGAGATAAATTGCTATTGTTTACATGTTACCCAATCTATGGTGTTTTGTTATAGAAGTGAGACCAAGACCAACAAAACATTATTAGGGATAATGACAAACAAAGAGAGAAGCTGGAAAATGTAAATTGAATATTTAATCTCATGAGTGTGGTTAAAAATTGTGAGACAAATACACGCTATATAAGACATGTTTTTAAGTTAAATATTAGGTGTCATGCTGTTTAAGGTGGGAAGAAAATTTTAACTATTTAATAAAATGCTAGTTATATACACATATATAGTACATCTTGAGTCAAAACACCACAGTAAAGAAAATGGCTTTAAAGTGGCTCTATACACTTCAATATTTAACCAGTCATCCCACAGTCATTTACTGTAATGTTTAACTTTGAGCATAACAGGCACATTTCTATAAAACTGTAACGTCTCAGACAGCAAGCAGAAGTGTCTCATATATTTTCTTAACCTCAGCATCCTAGCAGATTGTACATAGAAAGCAGTTAATAGTATAATTAACTGAGTTCCACACTACATTATTACAGAAATATAAAATAAAATAAATTTATTTCCCAGAATTTGATAACAATTATAAGAAAGAGAAATCACACACCTACATTTTAAAACTAGAAAATACTTCAAAGATTAAATATGTCTAGATATACTATAGATTATCTTTGATATGATAAAAACTTTGTTAGAGAAAAATAAGTATAAAATACATTACTCTAGTAAAATAGTATAGAAGACAGGGGAAACTAACTTATGACTTAAGGGTCAGCAGAATCCGTCATGAGGGAGTGTGACGGGGGAACAACTCAGAGAGAAGCCCTTGAGGCAGGATCAAGGATCTGTGGTTGGTTGCAGTGTGGGGCAGGAGCGGGGCTATGATGGAAGGTAAGTTCAAAATGACTAAGTTGTAAATTCTGTGTTAGAAAACAATGAGAAATAATTTTGAGAAAAACATTGTAACAGTTTTCCATTTTTTCCCTATTGAATAGAGGACTCATCTTCTGGAGTTTGAGACTGAAATTTCATTGAACACAGAACTTATTCTGGTTTTGTGATTGTTGTTTGTGCTTACCTGGGACATATTTAGTGTAGCACTTCTGAATTTTTAGACTATCTTGTATTTTATTTTTTGCCCCATGTATTTATCGTTTATTTGTGGGAAAATTTTTTTAAATTTATAATCTCTTAGCAATTTTCAAGTATCTAATACCTTGTTATTAACTGTAGACACCATGTTATATGGACAATAGTTGTCTTGAACTTTTTCTTCCAGTCTAACTAAAACTTTGTATTCTTTAACATCTTTCCAATTCGCCAATCTCAGTGTCTAGGTATCGACATTCTACTCTGCTTCTATGAATTAGAACTTTTTAATTTAGAGTTCATATAGAGTTCACTGTCTTTTTATACTTATCTTATTTCACTTAATGCCCCCCAAGTTTATCTGTGTAATTGCAAACGGAAGGATTTCATTCTTTTCTAATGCTAAATAGTATTCCATATAGATATACACTGTATTTTCTTTATCCATTCGTCTATTTATGGGTAATTTGGTTGATTTTACACCTTTGCTATTATGAATAGGTTGCAAAAAACATGGGAGTGCAAGTAGCTCTTCAAAATACTGATTTAATGTCCTTTGAATGAATACATAGCAATGGGATTGCTAGATTGTGTGGCAGTTGTATTTTTAGTTTTTTGAGGGCATGCCATAATATTTTCCTTAATAGCTGTACTCATTTATATTCCCACACACAGTGTACAACTACCTCATTTTCTCCACATTCTCAACTTGTTATCTTTTGTCTTTTGGATTGTGTTCATTTTAAGAGATGTGAGGTGATATCTTTCTGTGATTTTAATTTATATTTCCCTGAGATTTAGTGAGGTAAGCATTTTTTTCCATACAAGTTTTAGCCATTTGTATGTCTTCTTTTGACTTTTAAGAAATGTATATTCAGGTTCTTTGCCCATTTTTTTTCTTTTCTTTTTTTTTTTTTATTGAATGGTAACTATGTACATTAATGCACTTCTGGGGTACAGTGTGGGGTTTTCACATGCAATCCGAAATACTTCCATCAAACTGATCAACACAGCCTTCATGTCATTTTCTCAGTTATAGT
>CAUYQV010023233.1:0-10874 GCA_963574575.1 Galagoides demidoff | reverse complement strand
TGAATATTTTGTAAATAAAGGCAATTTAGTTAGGCTTCCCCATTTTTGTCCTAGTTATGGTGAGTTTAGCTATGATTTTTTTTGAACACTATGTGTACACTCACATATATGTACCCCCATATATACACACATATAAAATATATTATATATTTATATATAGAGAGAATAATCAGAGTAAAATAGAAGTGGAAAGATTGTCAAACAAAAGCTATTTTTATGCATACTTTTTAATCTTATATCTGATATTAGAATTTCAAGCAAACCCCAAATATTTTATTTCTAATGTTCACACTTGCCCTTAGTAAAAATATAATACAAGACCCTAAAGCCTATGAAGGATTTATAGAACCTTATTTAAAGAGGCTTTGCCAACACAAACAGCTTGAATTATACATCTTTTGGGACTCCAGAAGTTTTTAGGGAACGGAACAATTTTAGATAAAGGGATTTAGATCACCTGACAATTATCCCTGAATTTGTCAAATAGAAGAAAGATAATTATGACAGAGGACATGGTAAAGGACAGCCTACATCATACCGTTACTGGAAAGAAATTTTTAGGCAAGTTGGTTTTGGAAAATAGTACATAGGTTCTGGAAGGTGATTTTCTTAAATGACCCATGTCCCGTTCTTTGGAATTCGTTCTGTACATTGAGGAATCATGTTTAAAGGTCATTGATTTACAGAGGTTAAGTAATTTGCAAAGCACCATACTGATGAACTTGTATTTAAGTTCTAACATCCTGACTCCAGAAATAAAATTCTTAATCACTGCACTGCAGTCTTTTCATTTACACTCGTACTTTTAAAAAGAGAGAAGTTCTGCTTAGGAAAAAAACATGCCCATTACTCTTTAGTATTTGTAAGTATCACTCTGCTGTGTTCATAGTTTTTATTGTAGAATGATGCTATTTTACTTGCTTTCATCTGTAACTCTGCATTTTTATAATGGAACTGACAGTATTTTTTTTCTTTTATATAGGCCTACTTTCTGGAAATTGAATTTAAGGTTCAGTAAACTGTATATCAATTGAAATTCTGAAGCTTTCTACATTTCAATTTAGGGAATTTTACAGTAGTGATGTAATGATGTTTACAGTGATTTGTGTGTGTGTGTGTGTGTTCAGACTTATGGTTTGGTTTTTTGGGGCTTCTCCAGTTTTCTTATTCCATATTAATATAATACCACAGCATTTTTATAAGATAAACATTTCAGCTTCATTCATTAGGAAAATTTCACAATTTTGTTTTAAAAACATTAATCATAGTAATTATGTCCCTAAATTAATACTGTACATTTAAAATAATCTGTTTGTCTCTGCCAGCTGGAAATCTATTTCTCACTAGGGAATAACATGCAATGGCTATAAAGAGATTAGGATAATTCTTCCTTTTTAGAGCATTTTAAGTGAAGTGTTTTGCATAGTTGATATGGAAATTATAATATTTTCCTTGTATTTTCTCACTGTGTTATGATTTGTCATCAATAAATTGAGGATTGAAATACACGTATTCATTAACTGTTGAACTATAGAAAGGAGGTATAGACTGAGGAAGGGAGAAGGAGAAAGGAGAGTTATGAAAGAAGAAAGGGAACAAAGAAAAGAGAGTGGGAAGAAAAGAGAAAGGAAGGATGTAAGAAAGAATGGAAAGGGCACCACGCCTGTGGCTCGAGCTGCTGAGGTGCCAGCCACATACACCTAAGGTGGCGGGTAGGAATCCAGCCCGGGCCCCCAAACAACAATGACGGCTGGAAGCAAAAAATAGACGGACGTTGTGGAAGGTGCCTGTGGTCCCAGCTACTTGGGAGGCTGAGACAGGAGAATCACTTGAGCCCAGGAGTTGGAGGTTGCTGTGAGCTGTGATGCCATGGCACTCTACCCAGGGGGACAGCTTGAGGCTCTGTCTCAAAAATAAAAAAAAAAGAATGGAAAGAAGGAAACAATGGGAGGGAAGAAAGAAGGAAGGGAGGGAAGGAAGGAAAAAGAAACAATGCAAACAGGTAGTAAAAAAATATATTTTGAGTTGGAAGGGGACTTATACATCAAGCAGATTAATTATATCCTTTTCTGGACTGGTGTATCATCACCCAGTGCAAATATAACATGGAAATCTCTATACTCTATTGAATATTAGAGAAACGACAAATTAATTTTCTGAAAGTATGTCTTCCCTGTTGTGAAATAGTGTCTCTTTTACAATGAAACTTTGATGTCTATCTGGTTTCCCGATATTATGTCTTGAAATTTTCTTCATAGATTTGTCCCTCCTAACTCTGCAACAGTTGTGAAATAGACAAGCAGGCCACGGTGGAAACTGTGGATGTTGAATGAAGAAAGAACCAGAGTATCTGATTTCTCCCAGCGGGTTATCCTCTTCAGCTCCATCCTACCCTGGAAATCATTTCCTAGACCCCCAAAGAGAGTAATTAAAAAAATGCCCATCTTCCAAAGCAGAATTTGGAACATGGACATGGGAAACAATTGTAGTACCAGCTAACTATAAAAGAAGTCTTCCCAATCCATAAATAGCTGTTAATAAGTATTTCATAGTGTCTGTTAGACCCAGAGACTCCTCCTTAAAAATAACATGACTAAGAATAAATGGCACTGTGGCTCAGTGAGTAGCATGCCAGCCCCATATACTGAGGGTGGCAGGTTCAAACTTGGCCCCTGCCAAACTGAAACAAAAAACAGCCAGGTGTTGTGGCAGGCACCTGTGGATCCAGCTACTCAGGAGGCTGGGACAAGAGAATCGCCTAAGTCCAGGGGTTGGAATTTGCTGTAAGCTGTGTGATGACACCATGGCACTCTACCAAGGGCGATAAAGCGAGACTCTGTCTCTAAAAAAAGAAAAAAGAATGAATGGCACAATAAACAACCAGAGGAAGAATGTTTTGTGTATATCAATTCCATTTAATTGTTTGCTCACAGACTGTCTCTAGTCCTCTAACATTTTTGAATAATCTCCCATATTAAAAAAGGATAATGTCATCTCCAATTCCATAGTTTTAGTCTCTCCTTACCAATAATTCTTTGAGTCATCAGGAAAAGGTGTATATTCTTCAGAGTCAGGAAATAGCTCACTCTTCTTCCCAAATGACAGTCTTCCTTGTAGAAGTTTGTCCCAGCTACACACCGCTCCATTAGTTTCATCTTCCAATGAACTACTTAAAAAAAAGAAAAATCTACGGAGCAGCCATTTTTGCAGATTTTCTTCTTGGGAGGTTGCCCACTCCAGGATGACACAGAAACTCTTTCCAATCAAAGAGAACACATTTTTGTTCAGGATTTATCACCACTGAAAATTTCTGCCTAAGTTTATTTTCTCTTCAGCGTCAAAGTAAAAAAATGCACAGGTGAAGTTAAAGAGGCAAGATTACTGCCGTAGGGGACTGAACTCAACTCTGAAACAGAAGGCAAGAGAATTTTGTTTTGTCTTTAACAACTTTTTGAGGTATAATTGACATACTTAAAAAAAAAAAAACCCTGCACATATGTAATATATACAATTTGGAAGATTAAATATATGCATACATCAACATCACAAAGTAATAATCGTACTGGTCACTTCTAAAAGTTCCCTTGTGTTCCTGTGTATGTGTGTCTTCTTTAAAAAATAAGGTAAGAACGCGTCAAAGGAAGTTTACTATCTTCATAAAATTTTAAGTGTAGAATATCACATTGCTAACTATACACAATATATTTTGTAGCAAACCTCTAAAACTCACTGATCTTGGATAACAGAAACATGGTACATGGTGGGCTACAATTCTCTCTTTCCTCTTCCTTCAGCATCCAGAATACCATGGCTGGGCTTGATGGCTCAAGCTGTAATCCTAACACTCAGGGAGGCTGAGGCGGGGGCTGGGGGGATCATTTGAGCTCAGGAGTTCACAACCAGCTGTCTCTACTTAAAATAGAACAATTAAGTGGGAATTGCTGGGCACCTGTAGTCCCAGCCACTTGAGAGGCTGAGACAGGCAGTTGATTTGAACCTAAGAGTTTGAGGAGGTTGCTATGGGCAAGGCTGATGATACAGCATTCTAGCCTGGGGGATTTTTCTCAACACACACACACACACACACACAGCATTCTAGCCTGGGAGATTTTTCTCAACACACAGAGACACACACACACACACAGAGGCATGATTCTTTCTGATTTCCAAATATTACAAAGCTACAGTTATTAAAAAAAAAAAATCTAGCATTAGCATCAGTAAAGACATACAGACCAGTGACACATGAAAATCATCAAAGTATTTCTTGATGAATGAACAGATGTTATGATATGCACATACAAAGGGATATTATTTAGCTTTAAAAAGAAAAAGATCCTACCATGAACAACAACATACAATGAACCTGAAAGACATTATACTAAGTAAAATGAGCCAGTCACAGAGGCATAAATACAGCACGATCCTCTCATATGAGGTGTATAAAAAAGTCAAACTCACAGAAGCAGAAAATAGAATCGTGGCTTCTTGGGGCTAACCGTGGATAAGTTTTTAAGGGCCAGTGTCAGCTAGTGGGAAAATACTGGAGGATTTTGGGGAGGGAGTGGGGCCAATGTGACTAGGCTTTTTGTATTTAGCAATTAGCTGATTTGTGCTTATACACGCAGAAGTTAGGCTCTTACCCGCCCACACAATTTGGGAGATAGAATCACTATCCTTCTTGATGATTGTATTTCAAAGTGATGGCTCCCGGGTCCTTGAGAGACACTTCTAAAAACTGGCAGTAGGCTGGGAGAAGATTTATATGTCAAAGAGAAAAAGAACACATTTACAACAGCAAGTTTTCTAAAGTAAATGCTCTAAGAAAAGTGAGGTCCCAGGGTCTATAATCAGAAAGAAGCCTGCCTAGAATTTAATCAAGTGAAGGGAACTTTAAAGCCATCTTGGTAATCAGTAGCCTGGACTCAAGTTTATTACTACACTAGTCTCTTTCCACAATTTTCATACATGCCCTCTTTTTCTTTGTAACACATTATTCTTGAGTATGCCTAGAAACTCAAAGTTCCACTGCAATTCGTATGAAAAAAACAATCGGCAGCTGGCTTTTTGTCTTTCAGAAAACATTTTTGTGGATGAGGACAGGGAGGGAAAAAACTTCACCTTCTGCATGTCAGGGACCCTTTTCCTGGGCCAGGTTTTATGTGATATGAGCCACTTTGTATAAGAAACATGCTGGAATAAATTCTTTATTTAAACAGTATATTTGCTCTTATCCCCCAAAAATAATGGTCAAGACGTCAATGAAAGTAACATGAGACCAAGAAATTCACCACAGTTTCCACATGCCCCTAAAGATGCCCACCGGGAACCCCCAGAGACCTTGTCTGCTCCGTATCTGTGCCTTCCATGAATGCGAGGAACCAAAGGATACGTGCATAACTCACATCTCTTTGCTGCTTTGGAAGTTTTTCAGTGTTCATACAACATGGATTTTATACTAATCTCTCTGGGAGCTGTGAGTTTGTGCACAGCCCTTTTACTTACTAAGCATTCATCAAGCTGATTACCAAGTGGATACATTTTAGTATTTAAAGCCTGAGACTTCGTATTCCCTGCCCAGCTCTGCATTACTATTTATAAGAAGCCACAAAAGCATACCTCTCTCAAAGGAGAGTTAATGGACTAGTTTGGCCTGTTTTCTAGTTCAGAAGGGTATTTCCCATGGGGAAAATCATAGTTTCACTAACCATTGCTGGAGCACTTTCCAGTTTTAAAATGCTGCCTTGGGGCTTTTAGTGGGTGTTTGTGAAGAAAAGTGACAGATTTGATACAATAGGACCAACCTTCACTTCATGGACAAAGCTGCTGCTCATTACAGAAAATCTTTGTGCACTAAGTTGAGGAATTTCCTCTCTTCCCTGAGGGCTCTCAGGGAGGGGTAATAAAGGATCTTGATTCTTTACCTCTTTTATTAAACTAGCAGATTGATATCGGGAAAGAGACTTGGATGATCTAAGGAATGATGTGTTATAATTAAGCCAAAAACTTAATGGTCCCATGTTACTTTTTCACCAATCACTCTGTTACCATAGAAGCCATCGAGGTAGAGATGCAGATTCATGATATGGAACAGACTGACTCCAAGTCTCTATTAGGTAGCAATTAAACCAGCAGCTGAAAGAACGCATTTTTAATGGCATTCTTTTTTTTTTTTTCCTTTTGGAAAGAAGGTTCACAAATCTGTGTATGAGAGCCCCATGGTTAGGTCTCAATAATAATTTCTAAATCCCTAGGTTACTCATTTAAGTCATGGTGTGTTTCCTTTATCTGTCCACCTTCTGTTTGTATTGGTTTATTTAAAATTAACCTCTCTTAGTCAAGAAACAATCTTATACAATTTAATTTTGAAAATACAAAAATAAATTCTCAACAGACTTGAGATTAGGCATTTCAGCTTTTTTAAGAGCCAAATAACTCACCCATGCATTGCCAAACTGGTAGTATTATTATGTAAGCATCAGGTGGTTGAAATAAATCAATGCATTTCTAATGTATTTACCTATTTATGTATTTATTATATCAATAAATATTCACGCTATGTTCTTGTTATGGTTAGTGACAATAATTCCTAGAAAGGATGACTTTTGTGTACATATATCTTAAGTTAATATAGACGTTTAATGCAATCTTATAAAAATCCTTATATGGTCTTAAGATAAGGTGACCAGATTTTAACATTGGTAAAGCAGGACACCATTGACAGGGGTGGTGGGGTGGTGGGGAGGTTCTTAATTAAAAATTTGGTCTATATGGAGCGACAAAAATTTTCATAGAACACAAAAATAGTATTGTAATATATATATTTTTAATTTCAACATAAGTACATTTTACAAATATAATACATTAAAAAAATTATGTATAGGGTGGTGCTTGTGGCTCAAAGGACTAGTGTGCCAGCCCCATATGCTGAAGGTGGTAGGTTGAAACCCATCCCTAACCAAACCCCCCCCCCCAAATTATGTATAGTATTGTTTTATTCTTTGGCATATTTCTTATTTGAGTGAATTTTTTTTAGTTGATTGCTGTCATTGTTTAAAAGGTCATGAAAATTTTCACAAGAATTTGTTAAAGTATATTTCACACATAAAATGGCTTTCAAAATCTCAACTCTTAATTGTGATTTTTCTGATGTCCACACTTTATTTACCGTAGAAAAAACACGTTCAGTGGCAGCATTAGTTCCTAGTAAGGACAGCATATATCCCACAATTTTTAGTGCATTATTGTATGGAACATGGTTTGTTTCAAAATAATGAAATATTTCTAAACATTTGTTCTCTATTGTGATTTTTGCTGATGCCCACGAGTTAAACTTTTCCTTATCAATATATTTTTAAAATAATGACATCTCATAAGTTGGCACTAGACTTTTTGCCACCACTGTAAAATATAAATAATACGAGTACTGTCTGCTAAATTCATGAAATAAATAAATAAATAAATCACCTAAATTATCTGAATAGCTGATTTGTTGACATCACTTGTTTAACTAGCACTAGCACGCAGTATGATGTGTATCCTCTGAGAGACAGTTACAAAATATTTTCATGGTTGCCAATGCCAAAAAATGCCATTGTTCATTAAGTCCAAACAGTGGTGGTTGAATTCTAACAACTGATCAACAATGAGAACTTTGATTGTTCTCAATAATCAGTTCTCAACAATTATTTATTATTATTAAAGTTTAACATTATAAAATTAACAAAAATAATATAAAACTCATATGCTGGTGAAATAGCCACATGGCAGTGCTGGGACCAGAACTGCCTCTGAGCGACCACCACACACGTAAAGACAAAATGTGCTTAATTTGCAAGCATATGCCTGGGCCACTCTTCCCTTCAGTGTGGCTGGAGGAAGGGCACCCCACTAGTGAAGTGAAGGTTTTTAAAGTATATAGAAGAATTTCATCAGGTGTTTTGTCAGCCAGGCTGCTATTGGCTGAGCTGTTTATGGTTAAAGACCCTGGGGGGGGGTGCTACTTGTTTGTTCCAGACAGTTTGGCTCCTTCTGAGCTAATTGTCCTTGCCTAGAAGAAGGAGGGAGCCAGTCTCCTTCTGATACCGATTCAATCTGGGTGACCTTGCCCAGGAGGGGAGTAGGGAGTTTACATTAGCCTTTTCATTTCCAAATGAAGTTATATTAACCTCTTCATTTCCAAATAGAGTTACATTAACTTTTTCAGCAGCTAAAACCATATATTCCCTTCCTGTTCTTCTGCCCTTCCCTAGCTTGTCCTGCATTCTTTCCAAAAATTGGGACCTTTTTAAAATGCAGCGGGATGCGGGACAAATTTTTAAAAATCAGGACTGTCCCACCAAAAGTGGGATGTTTGGTCACCTTATCTTAAGAACTTGTTATAATTATTCCAAAATAAGTACATCAACATGAATCATTGATAAAGGAATGAATGATTTTGAAGAATGAATAGTGACCAAAGGGACATGGGATTTCAGACACTAAATAGTTACCATAGAACACTCTAACCAATTCACTACATTATTTGGACAAAGATAAATATATCACTGTGATAATAAATATAGAAATAAGTGCTATATATAGGGATTTAAAGCATAATATTAATAAATAAGGACTAAATGAGTCTATTGATTGACAATGTGATAAAATGAGTCAATCTGGATTACAATTTATATTTTTCAGTAAAATAAATGCCTGAAAAAAATTAAATTCTTTAAGAAAAACTATAAGTAAAAAGTTAGAAGAATGTTGAAATATTTGTTGTCAGAGAGGAAGAATGCCTAACAATAAATAAGATGAAAGGATTAACAAAGAATATGTGATATGTTTGAAAATGTCTATACAATAAAATCCCAACAAATGTTAAAATATCTGTAATATATAAAGAATAATATATGCCCTACTTATAACAAAGGCTTACCTATGTGATGTGTGATATATTAATATGATAGATTTAAATAAAATTCAAATTCACTGATCAAGATATGGGTGATAACTATGGAAGGATAAATTGTAGAAAAAATACAGATGGCTAATGTATGTGCAAAAATATTCAACCACATGAGTAAAAGAAACAAAAATTTATCTAATAGTGAGATTTAAAAGGACAACATAGCTTGGAAAAGAATTTTTAAATTATATAAGTGTTCTGCTTAACAAGTTTGCAGCATAATGGTTCTCAATCCTATTAGCATAAATTGTTCTTTTTAAATAAATATTTGTGGTGATTCTTTTGTTACTGCCCAACTGGGTTCTAGTGTTTGCTGCACAAAAGGAAGCCAATACATTGAAATAACAGAGGTTTCAGGGGGAGAAAAATTAATCTCCCAGGACACCAAAAGAGAAGAAAGAAAGGGATTTCTCATATCTGTTTCCCTGAGAATTTGGAGACTAGGATTTTTAAGGATGGATTGGCAGGAAAAAGACTAGAGAATTGTTAGATGGTATTGCTGATTGGATGGGTTGGGTGTGAAATTATAAAGCTGTAGAAATTGTCTTCTTGCCCTGAGTCAGTTCCTGGGTGGTGGGTAACAGTATCAGTTCAGTCAGTCTTTGGTATGGGCCACTGGTCTGGTGGGTCAGTTAGCCCACCAAAATGCAGGGGCTGTAAAACGTCTCAAAGGCCAGCCTTAGGTTTGACGTTGGTCTTGTTATCTGTGGAAGCAATTAAAAAGCTACAAATCTTATGACCACTAGTTATATGTTCTTGAGCAGTAAGTAATTATAGGAAAACACACTAGAGAATAATGGCTGGCTATCTTTTAAATATACTGGTCCTTTTGCAGAGTTCAGACTCCCACCACAGTACCCATTTGAGGCCTTCCATTAATGTTATAAATGGTAGTTTCACTCTGACAATCTTGAGATAAAATGTATAAATTGAATGAATGCTAAATTTAGAGAAAAAAAATAAAACATGATAACCTAATTAAAATGTAAAAAAAAGTGATTAACTAAATTTAATAATAATGCTGATGCTAAAATCACTGATTTATGTGGTCTATCACATAAGATTCCTGATGACTAATTTTTTTTTTTTTTGAGACACAGTCTCACTCTTTGGTCTTGAGCAGAGTGCCATGGTGTCATCATAGCTCAAAGCAACCTCAAACTCTTGGCCTCAAGTGATCCTCTTGCCTCTACCTCCTGAGTAGCTGGGACTACAGATGCCCACCATAATGCCTGACTATTATTATAAAGACAGGGTCTTGCTATTGCTCAAACTGTTCTCAAACTCCAGAGGAGAAACAATCCACATACCATGGCCTTCCAGAGTGCTAGGATTATAGCAGTGAATAACCGCATCTAGCTGTGACTAAGTATGTTTGATAAAGAATGGTATGAACAGATAAAACAACTAGGACTCCTTCTCAATCATTGCTATAAACTAACTTTGCTGAACAACTATTTCTTTCACATTATAATTGCATCAGTAGAGAAAAATTTCTTTTGACAAAATTATTTTTAGGTTTTTAAATACAAAAAACCCCCATTTTTGCATTGATTTTTCATATTTTATGCAAAAATTAATTTATTATTATTACCCAGGATGTTTCTCCCATTTGAATTTAAAGTTTGCATGACTACAATTCATTGCTACACAGCTAATTTTCAAGAATACCTCATATCAACTATCCTCAAAACAGTATCATTGGCTGGGCGCCTGTGGCTCAATCGGCTAAGGCGCCAGCCACGTACACCTAAGGTGGCAGGTTCAAATCCCCAGCCCGACCGCCAAACAACAATGATGGCTGCAACCAAAAAATGGCCAGGCATTGTGGCGGGCGCCTGTGGTCCCGGCTACTTGGGAGGCGGAGGCAGGAGACTCGCTTGAGCCCAGGAGTTGGAGGTTGCTATGAGCTGTGATGCCATGG
>CAUYQV010023231.1:0-14618 GCA_963574575.1 Galagoides demidoff | reverse complement strand
TTGAGATGGAGCCTCAAGTTATCCCCCTGGGTAGAGTGCCATGGCATCACAGCTCACAGCAACCTCCAACTCCTGGGCTCAAGCAAGTCTCCTGCCTCCGCCTCCCAAGCAGCTGGGACCACAGGCGCCCGCCACAACGCCGGGACATTTTTTGGTTGCAGCCCTCATTGTTGTTTGGCGGGCCTGGGCTGGGGATTCAAACCCGCCACCTTAGGTGTACCTGGCTGGTGCCTTAGCCTATTGAGCTACAGGTGCCAAGCCAACAATCATTATTCTTAAAAAAGTTTCTTAATCTTTTTATAGCTGTTATGATACCATTGTGTGGGCAATTTATTTAACCCAGGTCCTATTGATAGATATATGAGGTTTTCTCCATCTCTTCCTATTAAAAATAATGATTAAAGAAAATATTGTGTGCTTATATCTTTTTTACATATGTGCACTTATAAGAAGAACATAAATTGCCAAAAGTAGGATTACTGGCTCAGTAGGTAAATGGATTCATATAACTGATCTCTTGCCAAATTGCTTTCCAAAGGAGTTGTACCAATATGTACTCCTTTGAGGGTTCCTCTTATCTTACGCACTTGTTACCTCTCTAACAAATTTTTAGAGCCGTATCAATCAGAAAGGTAAAAAATGTTTTCTGTTTTAAATAATGTTGAGCATCTATATCTTTCATTTTTCTGTGAATTATTGGTATCCTTCCTTTTATCAATTTGTAAACAGCTTTTATTTATTAGGGAGATTAGACCCTTAATGAATTATTTTATTAGACTTTCTTCAACGTGTTCAGAAATTAGGTTCCAACATGAGTAGCTTGAGATTATGATACTAACTCAGATTTTTTTATTCATAAACGTTGTATCTTTCTGCTTCTATTCATCTCTTTGTTTCATCTTTTTTTACCTCTAGAATAAAAGTCTGTAGTTTAGTACAATTTTATTAGGAAGTGGTATTGAGTAGCTTTCTGAAGAAAGGTGTACATAAGCATAAAATCAGTGACAACCTTGTGAGTGGGTAAACATAACTTGATTGCATAGCTTAGGGCATTATAAATTCAGTCTTTTAACAACTCAGCTAAGAGCTCAGAGGGAGAAATTCCCTGCCCATTTTGGAATCTTCATGTTTTAGGTTGCTTTTGCCACTGTGTTTTATGTCTTAATTCTATAAATCCTGTGCTCAAACATGTTAGTTGCATTAGTTTTCTAGGGCTATAGTAACAAGTACACAAGGTTGGGTGCATTAAAACAAAAGAAATACATTGTATCTCACAATTCTGAGGATCAGGAGGGAGAGTGATTGGTGGGACCACACCTATGGTGCATGGTACAAGGGTACATGTGAAATTTACTAGGTGTAGAATATAAATGTCTTAACACAATAATTAAGAACATGCTGTGAAGACTATGTTGACCAATTTGATGAAAGCATTTCAAATTGTATGTAAAACCAGCACATTGTACCCCATGATTGCATTAATGTACACAGCTATGATTTAATAAAAAATGAAAAAAGAAAAAATAGAAAAAAAAAAAACAACAACAAATAAAAACCAAGGTGGTCAGCAGAGTTCTATACCCTCTGCAACTTTTAGAAGGAAATCCTTTGCCTCTCCCTACCTCCTTGTAGCGATTTGTCATTCCTTGGTCCTTGGCTGTCACCTAACTCCCTCCAATATCTGCCACTGTCATCAAAAGGCATTTTCCTTCAGTGGATGTTTTCACATTTCACGTTTATCACCGGGCAACAAGTCATACTGGGTTAGGGTCCACCCCAGTGATCTCTGCCTACCTTGATCACATTTGCAAAGACCTCATTCACCAAAGAGATCACACTCACAGACACTAGAAATCAGGCCTTCACATATTTGGGGACAGGGTGAGCACATTTCAGCCCGTAACATTGAGTAATAGAAGGTATCCCTGATATTTCAGTGATCTTACAAGAGTAATGCCACAAAGTAAGCTCTGTGTGCTAGAATTTTTTATTTCTATACTTCATATTTACCTAAAACTCTATGTAATATATGTTTAGATTGTAGTCTGTTATAAATATTGAAATTCATGGCTTTAGAAAAATTCGGTAAAGAATTTTTTTCAGCTGAGCTCATCTGTGATTTCATTATTTCTGTCTGTCACAATCAATTTGAGTAAGAAGTGCATTTTTGTATTATATTCTCCTTATTCATGATGGGCATAGTCAAGCAGCGATTCGTTTATGTGATTCATTTTATTGCATTTACCAGAAATTACTAACCAGAATTACAGCCCAAGTTTGTTCACAGGGAACAGCAAACGAATCCAACAGCAATCAATATGCTGATTCATTACCAATGAGCTCTCACCAAGTGCCCCAGGGAGCAGAAGAATTCACACTATATTGTTTTATGTGAACCAGATGTCAATGGTAAAATTAACTTTGAAAAATTATCACAGGAATGTGCCCTATTTTAAAAATATCAGAGCTTTGGAGGTTTTTTTGGGGGGAGTGGGGGTGGGGCTGGGTTTGAACCCGCCACCTCTGGCATATGGGCGGCACCCTACTGCTCTGAGCCACAAGTGCCGCCCACTTTGCAGATTTTCCAAAATGGAAACATATTAAGGTCTTTAGTTTTTGCTACTATCATTTATTTTAAAGTATATTTGTTGTGCACATCTCAAAGGTCACATCTGACTAACTGTTAAGATTTTTATAAGATCTATTCCTAAAAATATTTACCAAATTCTATCCCCTAATACACTAACTTGAACATAATGTTCTCTTCTAGAGTATTTTAATATTTTTTCTCATGAATTCAGGCACAGTACATGTACACAATGCATTAGACATACATGCACGCAAGTATAGATACACAGCACAAATTCTAAACCACATCGAGAGACAATTCAAATAAATAATTATGGATAGATATAAATATAAAAATAAATATAAATGAGTCTATTTCAGCTTTCTGGTGATGACATCTAATTCACCTCCAAATCTCCCTAATTAGACCACCATGAATCATGAATACCTGCTCTTACCTACACATTCACTCTTACAAATGAAGGGGGTAGAAAGTGGGATGTCAGGATCAGAAGCATAACTTGTTTTGTGGATTTTTAAAAATAAACTTTCTTGAAAAACAATTAAAAATTTTTATTTTGTACAATCATTTGGGTTCACAGAAAAATTGAACAGAAGTTAACTGTTCAACTCTGCTCCATATGGCCTGATGTTATCAATATCCTCCAGCAAAGTACTGTATTTGTTACAATTGATGAAGATCCATGGAAACATAATTATAAGCAAGGTTCAAGGTTTAGGTTAGGGTTCATTATTGATGTTAAGTGACCAATGGGCTTGCACAAATTTTTAATCACATGTATCCACAATTATAGAATCATCTAGAGTAGTTTCACTGCCCTGAAAATCCTCCCTCCTCTGCTTGTTCATCTCCCCCTCCCCATATAACCCCTGGAAACCACTAACCTTGTTCCTGTCTCCGTAGTTTCACCTTTGACAGAATGTCATATGTGTATTTGTGATTTCTCCATGTCTCTTTATGCTTTGATAGCTTGTTTATATTTTGCTGAATAATATCCCTTTATCTGGATATATCATAATGTATTTATTCATTCACCTGCCGAAGGATGTCTTTCTTGGTAGCTTCCAAGTTTTGGCAATTATAAATAAGGCTTCTAAGTGCATCCATTCACAGGTTTCTGTGTGCACATAAGTTTTCTGCTCCTCTGAATAAATAACCCTGAGCACAAAGGCTGGAACATATGATAAGTATATGTTTAGATTTCTGAGATGTTGCCTGTCTTCCCAAGTGACTGTAACAATTTGCATTCCCACTAACAGTGAACGAGAATTCCTGTTGCTTCACATTCTGGCCACAATTTAGTGTATCAGTTTTCTGGATTTTGGCCATTCTAACAGGTTTGTAGAAGTATCTAATTATTATTTGAAACTGCATTTCCCTAATTTTATATAACATAGAATATCATTTTATATGCTTATTCACCATCTTTATATCTTCCTTGATAAGTAAACACCTTAGGTCTTTGCCCTATTTTTTAATTATGCTGTTTCCTTTATTGTTGAATTGTAAGTATTCTTTGTAGAATGTGTAAGTCCTTTATTAGATGTTTGTTCTGAAAAACATTCTCCCGGTCTGTTGCTTGTTTTTCCATTTTCTTGACATTTTTCACAGAGTAGAAGTTTGAAATTTTATGAAGTCCAGCTAATCCTTTTTTGCTTTGATGGATTATGCCTTGGTGTCACATCTGAAAAGGTGTCACTAAACCCAAGTACATCGAGATGTTCATCTATGTTATGTTGTATATGTTTTACATTTCAGTCTGGGTTATATTTTAAGCTGACTTTTGTAAAAGGTGTCAGTTTTCAATTTGTTTGCATGCGGATTTTCAATCGTTTCAGCACTGACACAGCATCTGTCCAAAGACTCTGCTTTCATTATTATGTTGCCTTTGCCTCCTTAGTCACAGATCAGCACGCTTTCTTTATGTGAGTCTATCTCTGGGCTCTCTATTCCATTCCACCCATTTATGTGTCGGTTCTTTTGCCAACACCTCACTGTCCTGATTGCTTTAGTTTTATAGGAATCTTTAAAGCCCTCCCTTCTTTTCTCCTTAAGCACCATATGTGCCTCTTCATGTAAACTTTAGAATCAGTTAATAGCTACCCACAAAATACCAGCGTTCTAATTGAGATCACGTTGAGTCTACAGATCAAGTCGGGAAGAAATGTCATCTTGACACTATTGAATCTTCCTATCTATGAACATGAAATCCTTCTTTATTTATGCAGGTTTTCCCTCTTTCATTTAATTCTAAATAGTTCCTCATGTATGTCTTACATACATTTTGTTAGGTTTATACCCAAGTATTTCATTTTGGGGAATATATATATACTGAAATATATAAATGATACTGTACTTTTAGTTTCAAACCTTGTAATTTTTCTTTCTTTTTCATAGCTGGACATAGGTGAATGGAACTGTTGTAAATAGGCCTTTAGTAATATAGTGGTAGGGTGTAGGGGAGGAGAAGCATTCTCAGGGGCTGAGGCTTTGAATGAGTTGCCTCTACCCTGTGACCTTCACAAAGGCTCCTCAATCTCTCATCCCCCCCCCCTCCCCAGGCTTGGTAAGGTAACTAGAATGACTGGAATTGCGTATTTCCTTCTGCCAGGTAGACGGGGAGGCCCTGCCAGAGCTGAGCGTTTACCTTTCCTCGTGTCAGGTGGCTTTCATGAGTCCCCAGGAGGTTAGGTCCCAGTTACACAGTTTTCTCAGAAGCAGAATTTATTAATAAGAATAGAATTATCTATCGTATTTCATAATTGTTCCTTTTCCCTTTCCTCTGCTAGAAGTGAGCAGGGAATTTTTTCTAATGTTCAATATGAGAAACCATTCTAGTCCTGGAGACAAAACTCCCGCCAGTGTGGCACCCTCCCATGGTGGCGTTCTCCTTGAGTTTTTGATTCTCAAAATTGTTCACACTCAGCCTTCAGCTCAGATGGTTTCATCAAATAGAGTTCAAGTTTTTCTGTACCCCTACACTGGTTTTCATAAAGGTCTCTGCTCATAGGTTTCTGTCCAGTAAGTTGTGATTCTCTGCACAGGTGTACCTGGATGATACTGCAGGCTCATTTCCATACCACGATAAAGTCAAAATCACAGTAAAAGGAATCACAGAATTTTTTGGTTTTCCAGTGAGTATAAACGTTATGTTTATACTATACCATAGTCTATTAAATGTGCAGTAATTTTATGTCTAAAAAAATCCTAATTCATTCATCTTTATTAAAAAAGCACTTTATTTGTAAAAATGCTAACAATCATCTGAGCCTTCAATGAGTCTTTTTTTTTTTTTTTTTTTTTTTTTGCTGGAGGAGGGTCTTGCCTAGAGGTTGATAGAGGCTCACTCATCAGGTTAGTGGTGAAGGTTGGGGAATTTAAAAAATAAGACAATAGTGAAGTTTGCTGTATCAATTGACTCAACCTTTAGCTTACAATGCTATTGGTAGCAATGCTTCTATAGCTTACAATGCTCTTTGGTAGTATGTTGGCCAGGTGGATCTTTTAAAATTTGAGTTGATCTTCTCAACACTTCCATTGTTGTATTGGCTCAGTTTAGGTAACAAGCTATATCCTGCATCACTAGTTCATCACTATTTCAACAATGTTCACAGGCTCCTTATTAAGTATAGATTTCCTTTTTTTTAAATTTTTTTAATTAAATCATAGCAGTGTACATTAATACTATTATGGGATACAGTATACTGTTTCTGTATATAATTTGAAATACTTTCATCCAACTGGTTAACGTAGCCTTCATGTCTTTTTCTTAGTTATTATGTTATTTATGTTCTACATTTAGAGAGATTCACATGTACCCTTATGGGATGAACCATAGGTGTGATGCCACCAATCACCCTCCCTCCACTCACCCTCCCCCCTCGTCTCCCCTAACTTCCCTCTCCTCTCTCCCCATATAGATTTCATATATTCAGTTTCCAGTACTAATTTTCTGTAATTCTTTTTACCAAAACTTTAGTTTCTTCCTCCACTGTAATCTTGAACTCCCCAAAGTCAGCCAGGAAGGTTGAGAGCAACTTCTTCCAAATTCCTGTTAATATTCATATTTCAACCAGTTCCCATGGATCACAAATACAGTATTCTTTTTTAATATTATGGGTACATAATAATTGTATATCTTTATAGGATATCTTTCTTTATATAAATACAGAATGTATATTAATCAAACCATGATAATTGTACTATCCTTAACTTCAGGCATTTACCAAACTTTGTGTTCTTAATGGAATCTAGAATCATGAGTCCTTTACGAAAAGTTTTCAACTTACTTTGCTCAGATCCGTCATATAATCACTGTTGACAAATACAAATATATATTTTAAATTATAAAATTTAAATTGAAATTGTCCCCTGTTCCATGGGCTACACAATGGGCATTGTGTTTATAGCGATGAAATGACATTGATCTACTTAATCCCCTCCATCTGAGCTCTTGGGTGTCTAGGTATATCATCAATGACCTATAATATTTTGAAAAAAAAAATTTTTTTCTTAGCAGTAGGTCTCAACAGTGGGCTTAAAATATTCAGCAAACCATGCTATAAACAGATGAACCTCCATTCAGGCTTTGTTTATTCATTACTAGAGCATAGGCACAGTAGATTTAGCATAATTCTTAAAAGCTCTGGAATTTGCAGAATGATAAATGAGCATTCATCTCAACTTAAAGTCATGGACTGAAGTAGACTCTAGTTAGAGAGTCAGGCTGTCCTTTTAAACTTTGAAGCCAGGCCTGATTTCTCCTTTCTAGCTATTAAGGTCCTAGATAACATTTTCTTTAATATAAAGCTGTTTTATCCACATTGAAAATTGGTTGTTTAATGTAGCCACTTTCATTAATGATCTTAACTAGATCTTCCAGATAACCTGCTCTGGCTTTTATATCAGCACTTGTGCTTCACGTGGCACCTTCCTGTTAGGGAGAAAACATCTCCCCTTACACCTCTACCAGCTGCCAGTGTTTCCTCTGCAGCATTCCTACCTCCCTCGGCTTCACTGAACGTAATCATTTCTAGCTTTTTACTTTAAAATAAGAGATTTGCAACTCTTCCCTTCATTTGAACACTTAGAGAACATTGTAGGGTCATTAATTGGCCTAATTTCACTCTTATATCTCTGTAAAGAGGGAAGCCCAAGGAGGAGAGAGATGGGGGAACAGACAGTTGGTGGACAAATCAGAATATAGACATTTGCAAATTAAATTTGCCATATTATATGAGCAGGGTTTGTGGCACCACAAAACAATCTCTGTAGTAACACTGAAGATTACTGATCATAGATCGTAGTACTCTATAATAATAATGAATGATTTTGAAACATTTAGAGAATTACCAAACTGAGACAAGGAGACATGAAGTGAGTGGATGCTGTTGGGAAAATGACAACAATAGACTTGGTCAACACACAGTCGACACTAACCTTCAGTTTGTGTAAAACACTTTATCTGGAAAAATGCAATCAAGGTGAAGTGCAGTATAATGAGGTGTGCTGGTGTCGTCTGCCTGTCTCCAGTGTCAGGGATGGAATTTCATCCTGTGATCTGACTTCTCTGTGCAGCTAAGAATCGTTGATTTTCAGTGTGCTTAGCTTTTTATTTGTTATTATAATACAATGATGACTACATGTTGGGTAGGAAACCAGAAGTCTATGTGTAACATTTTAGATTGGTGAAAGAGAGCCTATTTCCTGCAAAAGACTGAGTTGTATCATTATAAAACTATATAAATTCCCCCAAAAATGAAATTTTGTGGTTTTACTCTTATTCTGATTCTTGATTTACAATATTTATATAGATAACAAAGCTCTCCTCCAGGTATGAATTGCCAGGAGAATTTGGTCTTCTGGCCAAATTGTTGTCTATTGATTGAATTTTATAGAGTGTTTATGTTAAAAACCAGGCTAAGTCTTCTAAAAAGAGAAGCCTAGACATACCCTTAATTGGCACATTATAGTAAACTATATTATGTGAAAAAAACGGAAGTAGATTCTTATTTGTATCTGTAGTGATATGAATCTGTATCTGAAGGAGCAGTCATGTTTCCAGTCTGTGTAAAACATTGGTGCCAGGTGCTATGGAAGTTAGCGGGAACTACAGAGCAAGTTTTGTGCCTTCAGAGGTTCTTTATTTAGGAAGACAAGCCTAAAAGTGAAATTTCAGCTGGTGAGAAAAAAAATGCATAGTGTTAAGGATTGATTTTCTTATTAGCTATGTAAGTAGCTCTGATAGAGTTTGCCAGTACAGGTGAGGAAGGTGTCATCACTTCGGCCAGAAAATTGATAAATTTTTAGTCATGATTCACAATATCTGATCCTCTATTCAGATTTCAGTAGGTTCTGTGTTTGGGCTTTGCATACTTTGAAAGAAAAGAAAGTAATTAGAACTAACTCATTATGTTTTGGGTATTGCCCTAAGCACTGTAATGATTGTAAGGGTGATCTGAAGTAGGCACTGTTATCGTGATCATTTTAGGTTGAGAACTGAGGCATGGGAGATTGTGCAACCTCCCTTGGTTCACATATGTCAGAAGCTGAGTTTGGTGAAACCTAGGCAATCAAATGACGGACAACACAGAGCCCCATCCCTGCCACCAAAGGCAGCAGCCTGATAAAGATGTCAGTATGTTCAAGTGAATATTTTAAGTCAACATCTTCCTTTAATTAATGTACAAATTGTGTTAAATCTTGCAGCCTTATGAATTATAGTGAATTAACTAAACAAACTAATAAAACATTGTTTATCTTTTTCTCACAAAGGTCAAATATTTCAAATAACTGTGAAGTACAAAAATGAATTTGAACCAACCACATAATAAAAAGGTGTTCAGATGCTTCATAGTAAAATCTCAGTATCCTCACTTTTTGAAATTAAAATAAATTAGGCAAAGTGTATATTTATTCCATAGGATAATCTCTTCCTTATTAATCCTTTATAATAATAATCTTAGCTATGTATTTTTGCTTATTTATATTTAATACTTATAAATATTATTTCTTTACTAATAAATAAATAGAGTGTACGATTAGAAATTGTAAGAGAACAGGGTCTTTATTGCATTATGTATTACTTGATTTTATAACTTCAGCTCTCCTCAGAAGTATTTCATGACTCTAAAATAATTCATAGTCACTTGTGATGTATTTTAATTACCTACTAAAAATAAAGATTGGATATCTTTTAATTTTTGGAGTTAATTATCTCTGCTGCATTCAGGGTTATGAAAGTATCTGGGAGAATGCGGAAGAGCAGACATGTGTTCAAGCAAGGGAGAGCCGTTTGGAGGGCTCCTACCAAATGTCTTTCAGTGGGCAGCAAAAATTCTCCTTGAAGAATTCTCTGGCCATTCCCTTCGGGAGTAATTTTCCCTTTATTTCGACTGTGACAAGCGTTTTAGGATGAGTCTCTGCTAGCACTCTATCATATCTTGAAGTAAATATGTAGTATGAGTTTAAGGACCTTGTGTGTGTTATTGATAGCACCAGAGTATAAAAATATTTTGGTGAATACTTTTCCAAGGCCCACTGTGCAAAGCAAAGGTTTAGGATATAAACACAGAAAGAAAGCCAAGTAATACAACCATAGTTGGGCTCATGTAGTGGGGGAAACCCGGGTGTTATTCATAATTTCTCTAGTTCTCACAACCATTTCTATGGTAAACACAATAGAAATCCGAATTACAGGTTAACAAACATGAAATGACGAATTAAGTTAGTTGGTAAAAATTCAGCCTTTGTTTTCATAATAGAATCACTGCTTGCTGACATCCACTTTCTATGTAGGTTTTCGTCTCTGGTGTTCTAGATTACATGTCTTGTTTCTGAATCCATTTAGTAAAAATTAATACTGAGTCCCAAGGGCAGACTGTTGGGCTACCTACTTTTTTTCACTGTAAATGTGAACACACACTTTTTTTTTTCACTTTGAGAGGATCAGAAAGTCTAATGTCATTGAGAGAGCTCATTTTCCTCAGGATTTTTATTTAGTCCACAGTTCAGGCAGGTAATGTAGAAAGCTCTAAGGTACATAATTCCATGGCTTTAACACATTTGCACTAGTTGTACCACAATGACCACATTTGAATTTTAGCACATTTTTAAACCTACAGAAACAAAAGCAATGCCCATTAACAGTTACTCTCCACCATGACCACATCCACCAGCCTAGGCCGCCACTAATCTTTTTTTATCTATATAGATTTGCCTATTCTGAACTTTTCCAATAAGAATAGGCACACATATGCAGTCATATTGAATGAAAGCATAATAAGAAATTTATGAAATTCTTTTTAAAAAATCTTTTTTCTCTAAATAAAAACATTACCATTAAATAAATAAATATATATTTATACACACACACATGCATATGAATTTCATTCTAATGTCATTACCCAAAGAAAATAATTTTTAGTTATTGTTTAAGTGTATTTATTTTTGTCTTTTTCCATGTGTTTAGAGAAAAGGCTATATTTGATAGAATCATTTTTTATTACACTAAACTCTTCATATTTGAAGCTAATAAAAAGCAATAGTAGCATAGCTAATGCTCAAATCATTTACATTTACCTTTGGGATATACTATGTGTGGGTTTGACAGCTTGTTTGCTTGAATAACTATGCTCAGCTAGAGTAAAACCCAAATTATTTTGAATTCCCATAGCATATGTCAACTAGAACCAGATAGAGATAGATGTAAATTGTCACGTCTAGTCGGAGTCACCCTGCTGAGATTAAAGTTTCATTATAAACAATCTACAATGTGAACATTCTGAGTGTAGATAACTTTGACTGCAGGTTGTATAACTGCTTTATTAGATACAGAAAAACATGGACACTGACACCAACTTGAATAGAAATTTTAACTATGATTTTGTAAGAATTATTGAGTTCTTGGGGGTGATTTCATAATTAAAAGGAGATTCCTGTGATCTGTGTTATATAATGAGGTCATTGTGGAACTTTGGTAAAATTCATTTTCCTAGATTAAATTACTACTAAGAATCACAATATATAGCTAACACTTACTGAGTGCTACGTATCCCAGGCACTATTCTAAGGGATTATGTGAATTCCGTAATTGAGTCCTCCCCCTAACACTATGAGACACAGAGTAAAGAAAATAAATGGACTCCGGACCCCCAGCAGCATCAGCAAAAGGCACCACATTTTGTATTTTAATTCTATACTTTAGTTGTTAATATGTTTTTGACATAGAAAAATTAGATCATTAACACTTTTTTTTCACTGAAAAGTACTATTATTCCTTGCATAGTAGAACCCCTTATTTCCAGTGAAAGGAATATGGAGGGCCCAAGGACTGGATAACCAGTATTTCATGAGAAAAAAAAAGATTACAAGAAAAGTTAGTAGTTCTGTCCCAAGAAAGAGTAGTGATTAGAACATGAAATCGTTTAAAAAAAAAAAAATCTCTAAAAACAGAAAATGTCATCTCAGTCAGATATTTTTAATTCTGATTTCAATTCTAAAAGTTTAGGGCTGACAACAAAAAGAGTTCTTTAAAATTCTGGCTATATCTTTCATTTTTCAACAGAGTCAGAGTTAGTTTATAATCATTTTAGTGGAACCCAGTATTGTTCAGTTGTTCTATTATCAAATACAACGTGTGTATGACTAAGAAATATTTTTAACCTTGAGTAAGAATGTCATGGAGTGCAGAGATGTGGTGACAGCTAATATTCCACTAACCTCCAAAGTTATGGTTCACCTAACACAAATTACACTCTTTTCAGAGGGAAGATTTTTACACTTAACAGTGGTAAAATCTCAAAGTCTGTCTAATTCAATCTTTTTGTAACACCAAAGCAAAATAGAAGGATGTATGTGTCTTTTAACAAGTATCTGGCTTATTGTATATGTTAATTTAGGTGGAAGACAATAGATTGTGTAACAAATAATTAATATGTTTTATAACATCTAAATAGAGAAACAGCTTAAACTAAATTGGAGCTGTTTGTTTTATGTAATCCAACTGAGCCTGCATCTTTCTTGTTTAACCAATCATGATCTGAGCACATTTTTAGAAGATGATAATATAATAAACACCAAAAATGTTAAAATCACTTTGGTATCAGTTTTTAAAAATATCATTTAGTGGCTCGGCGCCTGTGGCTCAATCGGCTAAGGCGCCAGCTACGTACACCTAAGGTGGTGGGTTCGAATCCCCAGCCCGGGCCACCAAACAACAATGATGGCTGCAACCAAAAAATGGCCAGGCGTTGTGGTGGGCGCCTGTGGTCCCAGCTACTTGGGAGGCGGAGGCAGGAGACTCGCTTGAGCCCAGGAGTTGGAGGTTGCTATGAGCTGTGATGCCATAGCACTCTACCCAGGGGGATAGCTTGAGGCTCCGTCTCAAGAAAAAAAGAAAATGTGACAATCAATGGAAGATTTGTAAATGACAAAGCCAAGGCTTACATCTATTAAGGATTTTTATGGTGCTGCACCTTAACTGGCTTTAACACCGGCAGCAATGCAAAAAGACCCAGGCTAAAATATCCAGAATAAAAAAGTGATCGAGATATTTTGAATTTTAATCAAGTGAAATCAACCTTATGATACAATCTTTACTGACTCTAAAGAAGAAAAGAATCCCAAATACACAAAGGGGAAAATGGTTTATGTTGTTCTGTTTAGTGAATTAATTATAAATACTGACTGTCGAGCAGGAAAAGTTTAAGTAAGGAAGTGCGTAGGAGAAAGTGAGTCATACTTGGTAACAGGATTTGAAACTAAAGAGATAGGACACTGCAAAGCAAATCTCTTTACATTTTGATAAAGTGGTAGATCTTAGTGGCTTAAACCATGGTGGAAGGAAGAGACAGTTACAACCAAGAAAGCCTTTGACTGGTGAGATGATGCCACCAGCAAGTATTTACAAAACAGTAAGGCCTATAATTTTTAAGGGAAATACTTTAATTGATGATAATGCCTGTGGTTGCTGGGTAGTACTTTTTCTCCTCCTGTCATGCATTATTATCGGTATGTTTCCATAGATGAGTCTTCCTTGGTTTGGGAGAGATTTAATAGGGTGTGTTGTTACTAAACTAGTGAGACTAAGAATAGTCCAGCTGGCCTTTGTCCTGGGTGGGCTTTTAAGTAGTGCTGTATGGGTGTTTGGGAGGAAATTTCCTCGGCAGAGCTACTGATGGGAGCACTGCATCTCTCTGTTTCGGATTTAATATCTAGTTAGTGATGTTAGCGCTCTCCTTTGCTGCTCTGATGTCTGTTACATTGCCTTCTCATTCCTAAACGCAAACAGAAATGTTAGTGTTGAGGTGGTAAATTTTGTTCTATAACAGCTAAAACTAAAATCTTTTTTAATCTTAAAAAATAAAATCTGGGCAGCACCTGTGGCTCAAAGAAGTAGGGTGCTGACCCCATATGCCGGAGGTGGTGGGTTCAAGCCCAGCCCCAGCCAAAAACTGCAAAATAATAATAATAATAAATCTGTAGTAGCATATAGTGGCCCAAACAACGGGGGCCATGAAACCTTGATGATTACTTCTGGATTGTCCACTAATAGCAGTATGAACTTGAGCATGTTAATAACTTTCTAAGTGTGTGTGGTTAAAGGATATAGACTGTATATGAACTTGAGGTCGTTTTCAGTGATACAACAGTTCTGTGCTGTTGTGTGTAAGCATCTTCCCTTGTTAGCGTTATCCTCCAGATCATCAGCTACTTCTTAAATTAACATGTTCAGCTTCTAAGATATAATGGAATATTTAGGGTTTCAATATCCAGAGAACTGAAATAAATGATTTCAATCTTTATATAACTGGATGTAGAGAATTACATCAGAGTAGTCTTAAATACTGGCCAGGCGTGGCAGCTCCCCTCTGTAATCCCAACACCCTGAGAGTCGAGTCGGAGGCAAGAGGATCACTTGAGGCCAGTAGTTCAAGATCAGCTTGGGCAACATAGCAAGACCCTGTCTGTACATACACAAAAATGATAATAAGAGGAAACTTAGTCAGGCGTGGTGGTGTACACCTGG
>CAUYQV010023228.1:0-31907 GCA_963574575.1 Galagoides demidoff | reverse complement strand
TTTTTTTTTTTTTTTTTTTGAGACGGAGCCTCAAGTTATCCCCCTGGGTAGAGTGCCATGGCATCACAGCTCATAGCAACCTCCAACTCCTGGGCTCAAGCAAGTCTCCTGCCTCCACCTCCCAAGTAGCTGGGACCACAGGCGCCAGCCACAACGCCTGGCCACTTTTTGGTTGCAGCCATCATTGTTGTTTGGCGGGCCCGGGCTGGGGATTCGAACCCGCCACCTTAGGTGTACGTGGCTGGCGCCTTAGCTGATTGAGCCACAGGCACCGAGCCTGCCTGTCCACTTTCTACCTTCCCGTTAGTAGCCATTTCTCCAAGGTGCTTAGCTTTTAACAAAACAGCATAAATAATTTAAACCACTGTAAAAAACAATACATGATAAAAAAGGACAGAAGATTTAGACTGTCTCCTGGAAACCAGCAACAATCATGGATCCTTTATCCATCCCAGGACCCCACGGGGTTTGGAAATGACTGAAGCAAACCTCCTGTCTAGGCGTCTTTATTCTCGGAGACAAAACGCTCCAAAGAGTAGTGTAGTCCAGGAGCGGTGGCTCACGCTTGTAATTCTAACACTCTCGGAGGCTGAGGTGGGTGGATCTCCTGATCACCTGAGCTCAGGAGTTCGAGACCAGCCTGAGCAAGAGTGACCTCCCCGCCTCCGTCTCCTAAAATAGCTGGGCATTGTGGTGGGCACTTGTGGTTCCAGCTTCTTGGGAGGCTGAGGCGAGAGTATCTCTTGAGCCCAAGAGTTTGAGGTTGCTGTGAGCTATGATGACACAGGCACTTGAGTGACAAAGTAACTGAATGAAAACAAACAAAAAAGCAAAAATAGGCTCGGTGCCTGTGGTTAAAGTGACTAAGGCACCAGCCACATACACCTAAGGGCGCGGGTTTGAATCCAGCCCGGTCGCCAAACAACAAAATGATGGCTGCAACCAAAAAAAATAGCCAGGTATTGCAGTGGGCGCCTGTGGTCCCAGCTACTTGGGAGGCAGAGGCAGGAGACTCGCTTGAGCCCAGGAGTTAGAGGTTGCTGTGAGCTGTGATGCCACGGCACTCTACCCAGGGGGACAGCTTGAGGTTCTGTCTCAAAAAAAAAGCAAAAACAAAGAGTAGCTTAGTACAAACCTCAGTGATTTGAATGAGCTGCTGTGTAGCTGCAGGCAACTGAAGCAACCTCTCTGAATTTCAGCTTCTTCCTCTGTAGAGGGACATGGATAATAATACGTATCACAAGGTTCCTACGAACGTTAGAGGAAGTTGAAATCTACATCACTGAACCCAGTCCTGCGGAGGCCAGAATAGAGAGGTGGGGCAGATGGAATTGAGAAATGGCAGAAAGACTGAGAAACCCATGGGGGGACAGGAAGGTGGGTTTCTGTGATAGGAGGTGACAGCAACAGGGAGCTGAATGGGGTGAAGCTTCAGCTGGAGGGGATGTGGGATGCGGCTGCTGAGTCATACCCTCTTCCTCGGGCTGGTCACTTGCTGGTCTTGCACCTCTCCCAGGCAAGCTACAGTGCAGGAGCATTTTAGGGAGATGCAGGCATCTGGCCATGGCAAGGAAGGAGCAGATGGCAGACGCTGGTAGACAGGCTGACTGACCCCAAGTGTTCCCTTTGCTCCTCCATTCCCAAAGCACTACCTGATTACATAAAAAGCTATTGGAAAACAGCAATGCTAGGAAGAGATACAGGAAGTCTTCCTGAAGGGCAGGGTGACCTGTAGGGAGTTAGGAGGCCTATAATTTATGCTACCAACTCTGCCCCCTCTAATACAGACACACACACACACACTCAACTCACACATACTCCCCAGGAGAGTACAAGGCGGGTCACTCATAATGCCCAGTGGAATATGAGGTCATAAGAAAATAACTGGGCGACTAAGGAGTCGGTGAGCCAGCCAAGAGCTGGACGAGAGAGAAAGAGGGGGAGAGAGATAGACAGAGTCCTGACGACTCCAGCCCTAGCCACCATCTAACTGCAGTCACATAATGTCCCGGCCTGAGAACTGCCCGCTGAGCTCCATCAACTCCTGATCCGTGGTAGATATTAACATTTTTATTTCTGTTTTAAAACACTAGATTTGGGTGATGCGTTTAGCAGAAAGATGTAGGTCCTTGGAAGTGGTGCTGATGTAACACAATGCACGTGGCATTGCCTTGGGGGCCACGGGGCAGGCATGGGATTAATGAGCAGTGAGACACTCATAACTTTGACTTAAAATGTACAAAAGCAAATTGTGTAACCAAAACATGTGTACCCTTGTAATCCGAAATTTAAAAAAACATTCATTAAAAAATAGGCTCGGCACCCGTAGCATTTTGGTTACAGCGTCAGCCGTATACACTGACGCTGGTGGGTTCAAACCCTGCCCAGGCTAGCTAAACAACAAAAACAACTGCAACAAAAATTAGCCAGGCATTGTGGCAGGTGCCTGTAGTCCCAACTGAGGCAAGAGAATTGCTTAAGCCCAAGAGTTGGAGGTTGCTGTGAGCTGTGATCCCCATGGCACTTTCCCCATGGCGACATAGTGAGTCTTGGTCTCAAAGAAAAAAAAAAAGATAAAAAATAAAAAGGCCAGGCATGGTAGCTCATTCCTGTAATCCTAACACTCTGGGAGGCGGAGGCAGGTGGATCGCCTGAGCTAAGGAGTTCGAGACCAGCCCAATGAAATAAGACCTCATCTCTATAATAGAAGAAAAACTAGCTGGGCATTGCGGTGGGCCACAGCTACTCGGGAGGCTGACAAGAGAATTGCTTGAGCTCAAGAGTTTGAGGTTGCTGTGAGCAATGATGCCATAGCATTCAACTGAGGGTGACAAAGTGAGATTCTTTCTCTAAATAAATAAGTAGTACAAGGAGGAGGCTGTTAGTGAGGCCTGATGGCCCCAAAGAGGCCTTAAAGGAGAGTGAGTAAATGGTATGGGAATCTGGAGGGAAGGGGACCCACACTGTGTGAAGGTGGACATTTTATCAACAGTTGTTTATAGTGATGTAGAGAAAATACACCTGATGAACTCAGTGGTCTGGGTTGGGAGATGCTAAGGCAGAGAAATGAAGGTACCTCTTGGATCCCTTGAGCTCAGGAGCTCTAGACCAGCCTGAGCAAGAGCAAGACCTTATTGCTACTAAAAATAGAAAAACGAGCTAGGTGTCATGGAGGGGCACCTGTAGTCCCAGCTACTCGGGAAGCTGAGGTAAGAGGATTGCTCAAGCCCAGGAGTTTGAGGTTGCTGCGAGCTGTGATGACATCACAGCATCCTCCCCAGGGCGACAGACAGAGTGAGAGTCTCTCTCACAAAGAAAAAGAAAGGACCTCTTGGCTTCTTCCATTGCCTATGAGAAAACGTGAGAAAAACTGGCAAAAAGTTAAGAAATGGCTTCTGGGCAGAAATCAAATACAGAGCACTGTCAGGAGACCTTCTAAAGAGGAGGCCAAAAATGTGAGTGTAAAGTTCTTCGCTAAAACCTCAGAAAGAACCGGACATGGTGGCTCATGCCTGTAGTCCCAGCTATTCTGGAGGCTGAGGCAGGAGAATTGTTTGAACCCGGTAGTCTGAGGTTGCTGTGAGCTATGATGCCATGCACTCTACCCAGGGTGACACAGTGAGACGGTCTCAAAACAAAACAAAACAAAAGAACACACACACCAAAAAAGCTCAGAAAGATTTAGGGATCTCATAGGAAGAGACTTGTGGTTTTATCTAATAAACTCCAAGAACATTCATAGAAAACTCACAACATTTTAAGAGAATCAGTTGGGTCGAAGATTAAATGAAAATGAACAGAAAAAAATACAACATGATAAGAACCTTTTAAACCCCACTTTTTAAAAAAATATATGTATATAAGCAGGAAATACACTGAGAGGGCTACTTGGTTGCAAGCTCAGTTTTTCTATGCAAAATAAAAAAAAGAGATTCAGAAGCAAAGCCTGAGAGCCTAGGGCATTGCTGACAGCCTTGGTGCACAATCCCGAGGCTGTAGGACTGAACCTAAGCCAGGAGGTGATGAGCTGTGCTTGGCTGCAGTCCAGGATGGCTAAGACCAGTGCCTCTGAGTGCTCTTAATTGTCCGAATGTTTGAACTGGAGCGTCTAAAATAGTTTTCTGTTGTCCGTTCCACCACTCTCTGTGTGTGTTTATATATAGATATTTGTATTTTTACTTTTATTATTTTGTGAGACACAGTCTCACTCTACTCTGGGTAGAGTGCTGTGGCATCATAGCTCACAGCAACCTCAAACTCTTGGGCTCAAGTGATCTTCCTGCCAGGCCTGGGGGCTCACACCTGAAATCCTAGCTCTCTGGGAGGCTGAGGGGAGTGGATTGCTTGAGCTCAGGAGTTTGAGAAAATCCTGAGCAAGATTGAGACCCCCATCTCTACTAAAAATAGAAAAATTAGCTGGGCATAGTGGCAAGTGCAGCTACTTGGGAGGCTGAGGTCAGAGGAAGTCTTGAGCCCAAGAATTTGAGGTTGCTGTGAGCTATGATGACACCATGGTACTTTACACAGGGTGACAGAGTGAGACTCTGTCTCAAAAACAAAACAAAACAATACAAAAAAATCAAGCAATCCTCCTGCCTCAGCATTATAGCTAGGACTATAGGAACCTGCCCCAAGTAATACTCCCACCTTGGCCTCCTAGAGTACTAGGATTACAGGCGTGAGCTACTGCACCGGGCTGACAGTTGTATCTTTAGTTCACAGATCTTTTGATCCAAAGGATTGCCAATCAAGAAACTGTATCCCAAAATTCCCATCCACAGAGTTTCATTGGCACCTAGACTTGATTGAGATGATGAGATGCTGGACTTCATGCTGATGAAATTTGGGAGTTTTGGCTGGAAGGAATGAACCTGCTTTGCAGGTAGGAGGAATATAAATTGTTGCCAGAATGTGGAGGAGTGTAGCAGGTCTTACTTTGCAAGAGAGACAATGTCTCCTATTCCAGATGTTCTTCTTAAGGTGTGATCTTGACATTTCTGCCACCAATGAGGTGGATTCTACATCCCCCCCCCCCGCCCTTCATTGCAGGCAGGCTTGTGACTAAGGCTGAAATGACACCATGTGACTTCCAAGCCTAAGTTGTAAAAGGCAACAACTGTTTGGTTACTGTCTGGTCCTCTTGGAAGCTTGTTCTTGGAACCTCTAGAACCATGAGAGAGAAAAATCACTGTTATTTCATCAAACCACCCAGTTTCGTGGTGATTTTGCTATGGAACAATAGATAACTGATCAGCTGGAATGGCGAATATATAAAGAGATTAATTCATTCAACAAATACAGATATTTTAAAATTGTTTTAATTTTATTTGATTTTTAGAGATGGGGTCTTGCTGTGTTGCCCAGGCTGGTCTCAAGCTCCTGAATTCAAGCAATCCTCCCTCCTTGGCCTCCAAGGACTGCAGGCATGAGCCACTGCACCTGGATCCTCAATAAATACATCAAGCATTCATTCTGCACTAGGCATTTGTCTTGGTGCTGAGGATACAAAACACTGGACTCTCTGCCCTCACCTGGCTCACATTCTAGTGGGTGAAACAGGAAATAATAGAGGATATTAGACAGTGATGAGTGCTAAGGAGAAAACGCAGAGAGAGGGAATGGCAAGGGGCCGCAAATTTGGGTGATTAAATCACACTTTTTAATTTTTTTTTGAGACAGAGCCTCAAGCTGTCATCCTGGGTAGAATGCCATGGCATCACAGCTCACAGCAACCTCAAACTCTTGGGCTTAAGCGATTCTCTTGCCTTAGCCTCCCAAGTAGCTGAGCTGGGATTACAGATGCCCACCACCCCACCTGGCTATTTTTTGGTTGCATTTGTTGTTGTTTAGCAGGCCCAGGCTGGGTTTGAACACACCAGCCCCTGTGTATGTGGCTGGCACCTTAGTCGCTAAGCTACAGGTGCCAAGCCTAAATCATACTTTTAAATAGGATGGACGGGGAAGGTGATGTCTAAGCAGAGCCCTAAAGCACATACAGGAGGGAAGGGCTCACACGTGAGCTACCTGCAGAAGAGAATTCCTCTTAGAGGAATTAGCAAGTTCAAGGGTCCCAGCGGGTGACAAGGCTGGGATGGCAGAGCGGCTGGAGTGAGGGGCAGAGTTGTAGGAGACAAGGCGAGGGGTGGGAGTGCATTGTCTTCTGGGCTACTGTGAGGATCTCTTTAGAGGGCATTGGGAAGCCATCAGAGGATTTGGGACAGAAGAGACATCCTCTTATGTTTTAACAAGATCATGCCAGCTGCTTTTTTTTTTTTTTTTGAGACAGAGCCTCAAGCTATCCCCTGGGTAGAGTGTCAGCCATGGCATCACAGCTCATAGCAACCTCCAACTCCTGAGCTCAAGCGAGTCTCCTGCCTCCGCCTCCCAAGTAGCTGGGACCACAGGCGCCTGCCACAACACCTGGCCATTTTTTGGTTGCAGCCATCATTGTTGTTCGGCAGGCCCGGGCTGGGGATTTGAACCTGCCACCTTAGGTGTATGTGGCTGGCGCCTTAGCCGATTGAGCCATAGGCGCCGAGCCTATAGTGATTCTTATACTATAGTTATCACACCAACAGAATTAGAATTACTTGGCAATTTCTTAGAAATAAGAATTCTCAAGGCTCACCCCAGACTACCCAAATCAGAACCCCCAAATCTGTGTTTTAAGAAGCCCAGGGTGATTCCTATGCACGCTAGAGTCTGAGAACCACTGCTCTAGCGCCAATGTCTATCACCCACTCCCTAAGCATCCGGCAATGAGAGTTGACTACAGAGTTCTTTGATGCAAGTGACAGTGTTCAAGTTAAGTGGTGAAAACAGAGTGGAAACCTCATGAGGCCAGTCTAAGAATTAAAAATCTCTGAGAGCTTTTAAGATGTGTGGGTGTAAGGTGCACAGGGTCAGAAATAATGGGGCAGTGGAGGAAAAATAACTTACATCAATTTGGCCAGGCCACTTCATGGGCTGCACCAAAGCAGCTTTGGAATTTGTAATCAGGTGGTTGGAAGTTTCTCATCTTGGTCAAAGTAAGCCTGCGGCCTTATTGTAGAAGCTATGCCTTGTCAAATGAGTCGTATAGCTACTGTATTTCAAGCTTAACTTGGACAGACAGGCCTGCCAGGCACAAATTTCTCAAGCAGATGATGTTAGGGAGGACAAAAATTATCCACTGAGGGACTGTGAGGACAGATGACACTCAGCAGGAAAGGCAAGCCAAATCTGTAGGATTCATAATACAATTGGCTAGCCGTAGGGACCTGGACTCTTTGAAGTGGAAGAGACAGCCAGAACAAGCCCTCAAATTAACTCACTGGGCTGGAAAAGATGCAATGCTTCCCCCCACTCCCAAAGAAACACAAGTTTCAAAGATTAAAATATTCCTAAAGCAGTCACAATAATGGAAGTGAACTCTTTGAGACAAAATAGAAAGAATGGCCAACCTCTCAAATTCTCCTGACTTCCTGTCTACCTTCTTTTGGCCTCTCTCCCTTAAGTGAAAGATGAGTTTTGCTAGATTAGGTAGCAGGTGGAATTAGTTTTATTCGCCAGCAGTGTTGGGAATAAAGGCAGAGCCTGCAGGAATGTGGACTCCAGCAACAAGTAATCATTATTGCAAAATCAAATTCCCCATCTCATCTATGATATGCCTGTATGTAACCCTAGAGCTGAGCTTCAGTGTTATAAATCCAGCATACAAGGCATGGAGTGGTGGGGTGTGGGGTCCCTGGTGTATCTAAATGCTCTGCCCAGCAAGAGAGATATATGATGGTAACTTTCTCCCCATTGCTTTTGCAATAAAATTCACCCAGTGCTGCAGGAAGAGTTAGGAATGTAATTCAGCTCCAATAAATCAAGACCAAAATTAAGATGGCCAGATATGTAGCAGCCTGCTCAGGTGTATAGAGAATTTGAAATTTAGTGCCCTGGTAATGGGTAGTAGCAGATTATCTAACTGTGGGGACAAAGAAGAAATATTGCTCTCTGGGGTAAAAAGCTAAATGCTCTAATCCATTAAGCTACCACATCTCTGCCAAAGCTAGATCAATATTAAAGTTCATGTAATTAAAGTTAAAGTAACATCTGACTTTTTTTTTTTTTAGGGAATGAAGTCAAATGTTAAGAAGAAAATATAAATGAATAAGCTGTAGTTCACAATAATTGTAATTTGACTACTTGTCAAATAGTTGTGTGTACCTGATTATAAGGGAGTTCTAGTCTTTTTCTAACAATATATCTGCTTTAATTTTTATCAACAGATTTTGAAGCTATTCTGGAAAGACTGTCACCGGTGCTTTCATTTTCAGGGGGCACTGAGGACACGAGGCGCTGGCAGTGGACGACCCTTCCCATTCATTCTACTCCTACCTGGAGTCAATGGAAGGTCAAGGTTTAACAGAGAGTAATAATCTGATTGCTGAACTGGATGGGGATGGAGTGTTTGGGAAATGAAGGGATGACGATGTCATTCTTGAAGTTATGTCACTTCTTCTGCCATGTTGTGACAGTGGCCACACACGCACAGAGCTTCACCCACTATTTCAAGATATCTTGGTTGTTTGGGTATAACTGTGCCTACAGACAAACGGTCTTTTGCTATTGCTCCCAGTTCTATTATCTCTATTTGTTTTAAAACTAGTATTTATTCTAATAAATGAAAACACCTGACTGAAGTGTGATCCCTCCCTATTTGGAATTTTCAGTTTGTTCTTGAAAGTCGTATGTGGAATAGGGACAAGTATCTGATTCGGGGTAGTTGATTCAAATCTGGTGAAGATTTGTTTTCTGGTGACAGACTGTCTTCTACCCGTCCAATTAAGGTGTTGGTTACATGTGGCTTAGTCTCTGCCTCTTTCCTAGCTCCTAAATTAACAAAAAATAAGTACAGAACACACAACCTAGTAGACACTCAGTAAATGATAACCAGTTATTTTTATTTACTTTCAAAGAATACAGGGTGGCTATAGCCTCCTAAAGAATGCTCTATTACCCACTCTACAAGGGAAGGGTTGTAATGGGGTTATCTGTATGGCCTAGCAGAGTGTCTTGTGCATAGTAGGCACTAAATAATATCTACAGGGATCACTGAAGGGTCAGTGCTGCAGACTTCTGGGAATTACAGAGAGAAAATGGTTGGACAGCAGTATTCACATTTCAGAAGCAATAGCATGCATGAAGATGGCTGCACTCTTTTTTTGGACAGGTCTCATTGCTCTTTTAGAAATAAGAAAAATAGCACAGTCCTTATTTCCAACAGCTTGAAAGATGTGAGAATCTGAGACTTTGAAACTGGTAATATGAATTCATGTTTTACCAAAATCTAAAGATGCCCTGTTACCATTTGTCTTACCTCAAATGGGCTTAGGTATTGAACAGGTTGGCACCTCAGGGATAGCTAGCTGCTAGAAAAAGAATTTGGCTTCATAAAGTTGTAAGTTATACTTTTACGATCTTCCATAGCTGTTTATTGATCATTTTCTGTGTGCTAGGCACAGTGCTGGGCTATTTTTATACATTCTCATTGCAAATTAAGTGATATCAATGATCTTTATCTCTATTTCATGTGAGGAATTTCATATGCAGTGACTCATGCAAAGTCTTACACTTAATATATGGTGAGGCTGGTGTTTAACTCCACTCCTTTTTTCCCAATTGCTTTATTGAGCTATAACTCACATATTGCAACATTTACCATTTAAAGTGTACAAGTTAGAGGGTTTTACTATATTTATAGAGTTGTACCATTATCTCATTTATTCTTAAAATTAGGTACACATTTATTTTACCTAATGCCTAGGGCAGCTTTTTTCTAAGGTTGGTAACAACTGATTTCACAAGGCAAGTAGAATTTTACGGGCACACCTGTCGTGTGGTTTCCAGGTTAAGACTGAGCCACACACTTACGTTTGAATCCCAGCATCTTCATTACTGGTTGTGTGACCTTGAGCTAGTTTCATAACCTCCCTCTGCTTCAGTTTCCTTATTTCCAAAAAGGGATAATAAAGGAGTGAATTCACTTAAAGCACTTAAAATGGTGCCCAACACATACTAAATATCGTTGTGATTAAAGGTGCATTAACAGATCCTCCTAAAGACAACTGTATATCACAGGATCCCAAAATTACCTTCTGAATCACGAAATGTGAAATGGTCAGTGAAAAGTTACTATTTTCTAACTCTCTTTAATCAACGATCCATGGAATGTCAACAATTTACTAACAACAGTTCTTTTACAGTTGACCATGTGGCCTTTGGAAGGTGTTTTCCCCTTTAAGCACTGCTTACTGGGACAGAGCTAGCTAGTTGCCCACCTGTATCTCTTTATTTTCTTCCTCACTGACATAGCTTTAAATTTCCAGGTGGCAATATGCACACTAAAACCTACATTTCTAGAATCCTCTCAGCCAGGGGTCAAAGATAGGTAGATAGATAAACGGGCCCAGGGCTTCCAGGAAAGCCCCTTTGGGTGAACTGACTCTGCTGGGAGAGCAGCCTTTTGCTGTCCCCCTTTGGATGTCAATCAGGCTTGATGTCTGGAGCTCTGGTATCAATAATGGACCATAAAATGAACTTAAGGATGGAAACCACTGGTTTAGTGTGGAGAAGCAGAAAAACAAGCTGGGTGCCTTATACCAAATGTGGACTATCGCCCAACTTCTTTTACCTGAGAGAACCACCACCCATCTTCATGTTATTTGGGCTTTCTGCTATATACCCCGTACTTAATTGTAATTTACACTTACACTTTCCTTGGTCAGCTTAGAATGGTACGTTCTTTCAACAAACGGGTATTGGACACCTACTATGGTGTGCCAGTCACTGTTTTCAGGGCTGGACGTGCAAGGAAAAAGACAGTCCCTTAAGGAATTAAGCCTGGCTGAAGAGACAGATAATCAAGAACAGTACAGTGGTATCGGTGCCAGAATCAGGAGCCAGGTGAGATGTATAGCAGGACAGACTTGACTTCCAGGATGCAACCAAGTCGAATACTGAAGAGGCTATTAAGTGAGAAGGAAGGGCATTTCAGGGAAAGGAGTATGGTACTGAAATGATCCAAGACAGCAGTTTCACAAGGAAATGAATTGTTTCGACCTGTACCCAGAGGATGTTCTCTAACTTCTGGCTGCAGGAGTCAGGTCTTTCCTTCTACCCCCTCATCTTCTAAGATCTAAGATAGTGGTGAGAAGTCCTGGTACATAGTACTGCTAGGTAATATCTGTTGAATCAATGTTACACTAAGAACTGCCTAATAGATGTTAAGGATTTAGAGGATCAAGACTCACAAGGTCTAAGTGGGGAGAGGTGGTCTCCCTCTCTGTCCTCCTGTCCTTTCCTCATAGCCGACCTAAAATGAAGAATGAAATATTGAAGTTGAGATGGGAGGGCTGGGTAGCCCATCTCCGATCAGCCCCATCTGTCCTGTTTCAATCCTCCTGCTGGCTAGGCAGAGGAGAGAGGTGTTAGAGGAAGGGGTGATTTGCAGCAGACCCAGCTGGGGTAGGGGTTTGCATGAAAGGTATGTAGCCTGGGCCTGCCGCTATGGTATGCACGATAACACCCAAAATTAACCCGAACCCTCTACTTTCTGAACATGTAAATAAAGATTTACAGTTTACATTTATAAAATTTAAAATGCGTCAGAAGGCAGTTGTGAAATCCAATGCTAATTGTCTCAATTTATTATTATACGCCTACCTTGAAGCTATTGTAGGTTTGGGAGATCACTGTAATAAAGCAGTAGTACAATATAGTGAGTCACACAAATATTTGGTTTTTCCAGGGCACATAAAAGTTATGTTCATACTGCACTATCTAGTCTTTCAAATGTGCAATGGCATTCTGTCCAAAAATACGCTGACTATACTTTAATTTAAAAGTACTTTACAGTAGTTGAAGTGGGACGATTGCTGAAGGCCAGGAATTTGAAACCAGCCTGGCAATCACAGCAAGACCTTGTCTTGCCAGGTGGGGTGGTGCATGCCTGTAGTTCCAGCTACTTGGGAAAATGAGGCAAGAGGATCACTGGAGCCCAGGAGTTCAAGGTTGTGGTGGGCAATGATTGGGCCACTGTACTTCCAGCTTGGGTGGCAGAGCAAGACCCTATCTCAAAAACAAACAAACAACAATAAAAAACCACCCAAAATGTTATGGTTAAAAAAAGCTCATGATCATCTGAGCCTTTAGGAAGTCTATCACTTCTCTGGTAGAGGGTCGTGTCTCAATGCTCACAGCTGCTGACTGGTCACGGTGATTACAAAAGGTTGGGGATAATTGTGGCAATTTCTTAAAATAAGACAATAAACTTTACTGCATCAATTAACTCTTCCATTCATGAAAAATTTATCTGTAACATGCAATGCTGTTGACAGCATTTTGCCCATAACAAAACTATCAAAACTGGACTTAATCCTCTCAAACCTGCCACTGTTTTATCAACTAAATTTGTGTAATATTCTAGACCAGGTGTGGTGGCTCACACCTATCATCTTAGCACTCTGGGAGGCCAAGAAGGGTAGACTGCTTGAGTTCAGGTGTTCAAGACCAGCCTGAACAAAAGCAGGAGCCCATATCTACTAAAAATAGAAAAACTAGCTGGGCATTATGGTGGGTGCTTGTAGTCCGAGCTACCCAAGAGGCTGAGGTAAGAGGATGATTTGAGCCCAAGAGTTTGAGGTTGTTGAGTTATGATGCCAGGGCACTCTACTGAGGGTGACAAAGTGAGACTCTTATCTCAACAAAACAAAAAATGTTCACAGCATCTTCATCAGCAGATTCCACCTCAAGAAACTACTTTCTTTGCTCATCCATAAGAAACAACTCATCTGTTCAAGTTTTACTATGAGATGGCAGCAATTCGGTCACATTTCATGCTGCACCTCTAAGTCTGTTTCTCTTGCTATTTCTACCACACCTATAGTTACTTCCTCCACTGAAGTTTTGAACCCCTCCTTCATTAGGGCTGGAATCAACTTCTTCCCAATTCCTGTTAATGTTGATATTTTGACCTCCTCCCATGAATCATGAATGTTCTTAATGGCATCTAGAATGGTGAATCCTTTTTAGGTTTTCAATGTACTTTGCCCAGACCCATCAGAGGAATCATCATCTAAGGCAAACAAGACCTCACAAAATGTTACTTAAATAGTAAGACTTAGAAGTCAAAATTACTCCTAGACCCATGGGCTAGCAGGCATGAAAACACAGTATCCTTGTACATTTCCATCAGAGTTCTTGAGTTACCAGGTATTGTCAAAGAGCAGAAAAATTGGAAAGGAATCCTTTTTCTGGAGATCTTAACCCTAGGCTTAACGTACTTAGTAAACCATGGTGTAAACAGCTGTGCTGTCGTCCAAGCATTTATAGAGTAGATTTGGCATAATTCTTAAGGGCTCTACGATTTTTTGAATGGTAAAGGAGCTTGGCCTTCATTCTGTAGTCACCAGCTACATAAGCCCCTGGCCTAACAAAAGACTTGGTCTGTCTTTAACACTGTCTTCTCTCTAGCCATGAAAGTCTCAGATGAGTTCTTCCAACAGAAGGCTGTTTCCTTTAATGACAATCTGTTAGTGCACCTTCCTCAATGGCCTTAGCTACTCTATCTTCTGGGTCCTTGCCTACATCAGCACTTGCTGCTGCACCCTGTACTTTCATGTTATGAAGAAAGCTTCTTTCCTTAAACCTATGAATCAACCTCTTCCAACTTCCAGTGTTTCTTCTGCAGCTTCATCGCCTCTCTCAAGCCTTTATAGAATTAAAGAGAGGGCTTTGCTCAAGATTAGGCTTTGGCTTATGGGAATGTTGTGGCTAGTTTGCTCTATCCAGACCACTCAAACTTTTCCATGTCAGCAATAAGGCTGTTTTGCTTTTTTATTTTTTATGTTCAGTGAAGTAGCACTTACAGTTTCTTTCAAGAACTTTTCTTTTACATTCATGGCTTGGCGGACTGGTCCAAGAGACCTAGTTTTCTGCCTATCTCAGCTTTTCACTTGTCTTCCTCATTAATCGTTTCTAGCTTTTAAATTAAAGTGAGAGTCGTGAGACTCTTCCTTTCACTGGAATACTCAGACTCCACTGTAGGTGATTAATTGGCCTAATTTCAATACTGTTGTGTCTCAGGAAATAGGAAGGTCTGAAGAGAAGGAAAGAAATGGGGGAATGGCTAGTGGACAGAACAATCAGAACACACACTACATTTATTAAAGTTCATGGGCACAGTTTGTGGTACCCCCAAAATAATGGCAATAGCAACATCAAAGATCACCGATTACAGGTCACCATAACAGATATAATGACATAAAGTCTGAAGTATTTTGAGAATTATCCAAACATGACAGAGATAGGAAGTGAGCACATGCCGATGGGAAAATAGCACCAACAGACCTGCTTGTTGCAGGGTTGCTAAAAACCTTCAATTTGTATAAGACCCAAAATCTGCAAAGCACATTAAGATAAAATGCAATACAATGAGGTATGGTGATACTTACACACTTGGTCTATTAAATCTCCAGGCTCAGTGACAAGGAAGGGCAACAACGGGAGGCTCTTAAAATCCTCATTTCCTTAGCAGCACACTAACAAAAAAACCATGACTTGTAGAGAAACTAACCCTACTGATAGTCACGTGCTATGTATTAGGCTTTCCCCCCTTCATATTATCTCCTTTAATTATATTAAGTTATATCATATAGAGAGAGAGTTATATTAAGAAAATATGGTTAACTGTCTTGCTTAAGGTCATACAGCTTGTAAGTGTTATCAACAGGACTCAGTGTTAGCAATAGTCAATAAACAGGATTCAATCCAAATGCTGTATATTTTCCAAGTATCTGCTCTTTCCACTCAAACTCTGAATTGTATACTGACAAAATTCAGCATCAGCACCAAAACATTAAACAGAATTAAACAGGAAAGTGCACCCAATGACTCCAATTTAATTATTTGGAAAGATAAGCTCTCAAGCACTCAATAACCAATTATTTAGTCAGTCAATAAGAGTAATAAAATATATAGATCTGTTAATAAAGTATTCTATTCTTCACATAGTGTTGTAACAGCAACTTTCTATAAGAGGTTGCTTTCAGTTTGAAAATTTAGTAATTAAAAATCCAAAATTAGTTAGGAGGGCTGGCATCTCCCATCTTTTTTTAGGCTACCAAAAATTCCAATAAACCCAACAACAGAACAGAATCATTAACTCAAGAGGAATGTATCTTATTCCAGTTTCCTCTAGGGCAGTTCAGTAGTTAGTTTCACCCCAATGAATACTGACTACAGGAAAGAAAGAAACAAACAAAAAAAAGATTTTTTTTCAACCACATTTACTAGCTCACATAAATATCTGAAAACAAATCCATCTGTCTTCCCTTTTTGTCTCCTTGGCACAATTTATCATTCCTAACAAACAAACTACCATAAATATCCATATAGGGAAAATGAATTTTAAAACATTAAAGAGAGGTTAATAAATAGCCATACATACCAACCACTGTAAGGACTACCAATTTTCTTTAAGATTAAGCCACTGATTTACAATGTTTATTAAAATAAATTTCACCTATAAAAACAAGGTTAATTTACAACTTGATCTCAACTTGTTTTTTTGTAATAGTAGTTTAATTTTTACATTAAAAATTATAAAACTTCAACTTAAGAACAAATAAAACACTCAGACACAAGTTTATACTTTTAAAATTCTCTCAACTTCAACAGAGAATGACTGAGTATCAATTTATGTTAGTCCTGTGGTCCACAATACATTTTCCATTTAAAGCATTAATTGTTCTTCTGTACGGCATGGGTAGCTTCTAGTGGGAATTAGTATATAGTCTGTTCTTGACGAAGACAACATTAGACAGATGTTGCCTGATGCCTGGGTAATGCTGAATGTGACAGAACCAGCGAGATACATTAAGATATTTCTCCTTTTCTTGAACTGTCAGGTCAACCTAAGTAGAGATTAAAAACATACACACACAACACAGACATTACATAAGCACAGCTATTAATATCACTTAAGTAGAAGACTGAAATTAAATAAAACAAAAACAAAACCACTCAACAGTTCTCAAAAGCCAACATATTTAGATAGGAATGAAAATTTTGGCCACTTGGAAAAACCACCAATTTGTTTAATGCTTTTGTGTTCAGTTCAAAACCAGTGTAATTTCTAGGGAAATACCAAGTTTTCAAGAAATGCAGAATTTACACTCACAAGAATTTGGAGTCCCAAAGAGTTCGTTTTTTACTTTCTTGAAAAGATAGTCTAAAATATGATTCTTTCTGCTATATTTTAGCAAACCTAAAAAAGGGAAAAATTGGCAGCTTACATAGTGAACAAGGTAATACCACTAGGACTAAAATATACAGTAGAATCTCCACAGTTGACCACTGCCCTACACTGACCACTGACTTAAGTTGACCTAATTTTTATAGGCTGGACATGCACCACATGTACCAATGGAAGTTCCTTATGCTGACCACTTCTGTATGCTGACTAGTGTGTTATAGTCCCTTGGGTGGTCAACTTATAGAGAGGTTCTACTGTACATGTAGACCACTGCTGTCTTTCTACTTAATCCTAAAGACAAACCTTGCTTCAGGAGACAATCATCCACTTCAGTGATCATTGCTTAATACATGAAGGAAGGGCTATTTCTTTTTTCTCTTTGAGACAGAGTCTCACTATGTTATCCTCAGTAGAGTGCTATGGCATCACAGCTCACAGCAACCTCCAACTCTTGGGCTTAAGCAATTCTCTTGCTTCAGCCTCCCAAGTAGCTGTGACTACAGTATCTGCCACAAGACCCAGCTATTTTTGTTGTTGTTGTTGTTGTAGTAGTTGTCATTGTTGTTTAGCAAGCCTGGGCTAGGTTCAGACCCTTTAGCCTCAGTTTATGTGGCTGGTGCCCTACCCACTTAGCTAGGGGTGCCACCCAGGAAGGACTATTTCTAAGGATACATGAGATAAAGAGGCTGAGTAATAAATGCATGAGAACTACAGATCTTCTAAATTCAGTTTGTAATAAAGCTGACTCTTATCTTTTAGTGGATGTAGCATTCACAAATTTACTATGAAGTTTCAAGGATGCCTAGAGATTTGATTAGAGAGGCAATAAAAACTATAGGTGCTTATCATTTCACTGGGCTCAAATTCCCAAGTGGGTACCTCAAAGACTTTTCTTTGAGACAGATTTTGGAATTATTAACAGTTACCAGATAAAGAGAAGGCCAGTAGGGCAGTAACATGGCCCCATGTGTGGGCAGTGTAATTCCTTCTCTGGTTAAGTAACATTTATTTTACAGATATTATAAGTCTCCATAACACTAACAGGAATATTTACACTAAGAAAAAGACTCCGTCACCCCACAAGTGGTTCAAACCCATAAACAGTCTGCTTGTTGGGTAGATGTCCTAAGCCTTCCAGAATTTAGCAAATACTTGCCCTGCGGGTAAATACTTCACTAAGTTTACAGATCAATGAAAATCACTCTAGGAGCAATAATCGTTACAGAATACAAAGGGATATTAATAAAATTAAAAGGTAGACAGAATCTTCTCAATAAATGTTTAACTGAACACATATTTATTGGCTCAATTTACTAAAATTGTTAGTAGTAACAGTCAGCTTTTGTTTCATAAAAATTTAAGTTTCAGATTTTAATGATACACACTGGAGTCCTACACACAAGCTGCTTCAGCAAATTATACCAATGTATTCATGTTGTCTCGGGTTGTACTAGGTGGCATCTGGTTATCAGAAAGATGCCACTATAACAGTTTCCTTACAACACCGTCCTTGGCACAGAGAAAAAGGACACATTAGTCAAGAGAACTGGTAAAAGCTTAATTCATGTAAAAGCTTCATTGTTATTAAAAGAGAATTCATGGTCTCACATGTAAGTATTAGACTGTTCCTAACTGTTAGGTTTAACTGAAAGAGGTGCCTGTTTGGTGCGCTTTCATAGGAACCACTTAAATAATCATTTGGGGAATAAGCTGAGTATCAGTGCATGTTTCAAAATATTATTTTGTAAAAGAGCTTTTTGTTCTTTTTCTAAATCTTTACCATATGTAAACTTCACCAATGACTTCAGAAGAAAATATAAGATTTTTTAAAAGCTCAACCAGTAATAAACAGAGCTGCAAATCTAACAGAAAGTGAGTTTTCTTACCAAAACTGAATGGCTGAAGGAATAAAATCCAAAATCAACTTTAGCAAACCTCTTTGCTGACAGTTATAGCCAATAGAAGTAACCATGAGTTTTACTCCAACTTGATTTCATCTCAGCTGCCGAAATACATGCATCAAATCTGATCTCGTTTTTATAATTTTAATCTTTTCAGAGCTCTACTGAAAAATTCCACACTCAACTTTTTGTAAAAATTATCAGAATAAACTACAACACACAGAGTGACGCATTTCCAAATAATAAAGTACTAATCCTTGTTTGATTTATGTTCAAGTTGTTCACCCAGATTTTGAACCAGGTGGAACGGGTAACGTGTATTTAATATTTGTATTTGAGAACAGCATCTGCTGTCACAAAGGGCCAGTATGTTTCCACCAGGGCCATTATTTTAAAGCAATAATAATAACGTACATCACACAGCAAAATAGTCTCCAACTTAAAATTTTCACAGAAAATTGGAGTCTGTAGGGTAAGAATTACGAAGTTCCAAGAGCTTGCAAAGCCTCTAACATTTTCTAATTTATTCTACTAATTTTTAACCAGATGATCTATTTTACAATATTTTCAGATGCTTTATTTTAGAGTATGTGAATTTGTTCATTTGCCCTCAAATTTTTTTTGCTAGAAATACCTGGAGCTTTTCCAAAATAATCAGGTTACCACTTTCACTTTTTTATAGTTTAAACTTGGGAACTTGTCCCTTTGAGTCTGAGATAATCATGACTGACCTCGATTTGTCACCTCCACTATTTCTGTGATCAGCATTCTACATATAAACTTACTATAGACAAACATGTGAACAAAAGAACAGACTTTTGCCTTCACCAAACTTACAGTTTTTAGAACACTGTTGATGGGAGCCACTGGGCTACTTCCCAGTAACAGTGGCTTTCCATCAGCCCTGCTCGCTGAGGTTCTTTTTCCTTCTCAGACAGGCACACGATGCAACTGTCCTGGCTCCCACTTCCTGCTTCGCACTGTCTACAGGCCAGCCTGTCTAGGGGATGCTTGGCTCTTTTTCACCTAATCATTCCCTTTTGTTTATACTGGCGCTCTATAATTACTTTGAACTTTAGAGCTAAGCAGATAATATTCTGAATCGCTAATTTTCCATGAAGTCATGTGAGAAATACTTAAGCGACCCATTCCAGATCAGGGTGAAATGCTGGCTTGGTGCCTTTCCAACTGGCACCGTGCTGCCTTGGGATTCTGCATGCCCAGGGTTCTTGGACTGTGTTGCAGCTATTTCTTTTACTTTTCCCTTCCTTATAAAAGAACCACATACCTCCACTGGTGCTTCAAATTTGAGAACAAATGTATTTTAGCTGATACCAATCTTGTAGTCAAGCAGCACATAACATTACAAAGGCTTTGAATAATCTTGAGTAACAGTCTGTTCACAGGGACTACTATCTGCTAGTGAAATCACTTTAAGAAAGCAGTGAGTCACCAGTGTTATAATAAACAGCCACACTAAGGGGCAGTTTAACAAAGCAAGTGCAACATAATATTCCTCAAAGGGAATTAAGATAAACCTGATCTTAGAATAACTCAGTCACAACTAAAATTGGGCTCACAATGAAACAAAAACTGGGCTCACCATTTGATGACCAAAAGTTTCTTTGACTGCTGTTTTGTTCACTGTGCTGATAACAAATTAAGTATTGAACAACATGAACAAATAAATCGAGGAATGCATGAGGGCAAAAATGAATAGTGGCAAAGCAAAGGGAGCACAAGAACCTGGTGAATACGAACAGGCGGCCCATCTGGACTTCACCCTCCCTGAATTTAATACCTAGCCATCAGTTTTCCTCATCTGTACATATTTATACCCAACTGAACAGAGATGTCGCTTAATCCTGTCACTGTGAGAGTTTTAGTCTGTGAGGATTCTGTTTCTTGAGAAAGTGTCTATTTCTCTGATTACTCTGCCTGCAGTTGGTCTAGAGGGGGAGAGATGCTTTGACTCATGGTACGACCCCAAAGGGATGATCAGAGTGACCTGCATATTATTACACTTTCATTTCGGAAAAAAAAAAAAAAAGCCTTTAATCATAATATCCTAGCTACCATGTATAAAGAGGATATACACTACAAAATCAGAAATATAAATAAGAGACCATTAAATATTATTAACGTAATCCTAATTTTAATAGTCAGAACTGAATGAAACTCTTATAACCTGCCTGAAAACCAAATGCTCCCCAGGGTACCTAAACTCATAATTAAATAACTCTGCAGCTGGAACTATGAATATTCGGCATTACAGAATTATGACCTTGTTCACTCTACCGACAAAGAAAACCCACATAAGCTCTCTCCTTTTCCTTTCAGAGTATTTTCCTTCCCTGCTGCATGACCTGCATAAGCCAGAAGACAGGAAAATGTAAACATACGCGTGGTTTGCCAAGAGTTAACACTTCATTATTATCTTATTAAAAAATTAGATGGGAGAAATGTTCTCCTTAATGACTGCATGATGCTACAAAGCCAGATCTTGTGGGTCTGCTGGCAGTCAACACAGAGAGGAGGACACGTGACGTTTCTCCTAATATGAACATTTTAAAAAGTTAAATAATGTCAAAAAACACGAGTCACACTTAATTATGTGTTTAAAAAATGCCAACATGTTTGTGACTTCTCAGGAGAGTCGTTCTTGCACTCCTCTGTGAGGCAGCCATGCCCACAGTGCACAGCGTCACTCAAATCAAGTACGGAGGCCTTGATTTTTAGACACCTAAACAGCAAATCCTCTTTACCTTGGAGGCCTTTTTCATTTTGAAAATGAGGTAAGCTGGGCCACGTCATCATTCTAAATTCAAAAAGCTACTAAAATGTACTGAACCTAGAATGGAATGAAAAGAGGCTGGTGTGGTCAATGTATTTCAGCTCCAATTAAACGCTCTTCACAATTAAATAAAATTACTTTGATTAAATGGTATTAAAGTGCACAAATGAAATTTCTGTTTTCACTATAAAGACAGATAAACTAAAATGGGAACTAGAGCTAAGCACAGATTGACAAATATTACTGATGTTTGTAAGAATTCAGCTGCACAAGGCACTGTGCTAAGAGCTGGGAGGGGACAAAAGAGAAATAGGACATGATTCTTGTTGGTCCCCTTATGTGCCTTAAATTGAGTCATATTTCTTGTACACGGGAACAAAATTAGTTCCACTTCACTCCTGTTGTGCCAGCATAATTACTGATAGGTCCCCTCGGACAGCCAAAATGTTGTTTTGATGAGAGATCAATCATACGGTCATCCTACTTACAAGCAAAATTTGTAGTCAAACTTAACAAATCTTTCTGAAAAAATGCAAATTCCCTTGAATAGCCAAGGCCATTAAAATCTGCAGATATTTTTCTGACAATTTCATAACTCTATATCCTACTTTATCTGCCTCATTAATTGATAACACAGTATTTTGGCCAGAGATTAGCTCTGGATTCCATTTTCTCTAATTCAATGTTTTCATGTGAAGTTTTATTTCCTCAATGATATTAACGGTTCCTTGAAAATAGTTTTATACTTCTTTTGTACCCCTCGCAAGTAGAGTATAGTGGGCACATAAAGTAGGCTTTCAAAAAATAATTTAAAACTTATACTAACAGCAGAGTTTTACACTAAACTAAGGATCATAGTAAGCCATTACGATAATGATATTATAGAACTTAACACCATCACTGAGGGATATTTTAAAGAGTAAATCTTAATAAAGTCAAGTAAATCCAAATTGAGGGATTATAGCTGAGTGGGAGACTAGGAATAACTCTATCAGACATTATCATAGTATTTTTTGAAGGGGCTACATTTTTTTAGATACTAAGGAATCCTCTTCTGTGATTGTCATAAAGCTCAGACTGAGATATTATCAACAAGTTTGGAGGTAACTATACCCCATTCTCCATTTTCTGGTTAGAATCCCTGTCTTCTCTCTTGATCTCAACTGAAAAGCCAGATTCATGAGGCCTTTACCCTTGCTCTCCTACTCCTGACAAATAGCAAAGCCAATCATGTAGGAGGTTTTTTCAGAGGAGAAAACGACTTTGTCTTCCCAAGAGACAAACCTTCCACTTTGCTTTATGAGGCAGATAGCAGCCCCAAACCACAGACAGGTCGGGGCCTGCGCAGGCCTCAATTATTACGGTATTTTACGGTTTACAAAGCGTTTTCCCACACATTGAAATTTAGGATGTCTTAGCCCTTCCAAAAACTGAACTGGGTGCCTTTGTATCAATCACTTGACCCTCCTAAGCATTAATTTACTTCTTATATGGTAATAACACTGGTCCTTTCTCCTTTGTAATAATGAGGTATAATGAGAAAATATATAAGAAACTTTTGAAAAGTATACAAATATGTTAAAAAATTTATTCAGTGTTTATAGAGGACAAACTATACATACATGCCAGGAATTATGCCAGTGATATTAAAAATATGAACTGGTACAATCTCAAGCAGCTTATAATGTAGAGAGAGAGAGATTTTCAAAGAAGAATCGGAGTACAAAGTGAAATAAACTGGAACTGAGGTAATCTATGAGGTATAAGACAAGATGGATGAAGACAGGCACGCAGGCAGGCTGGGAGATGAAGGGATTAAACAGCCTCCCTTCATAGCTGAAGGAAGCAGGTAATCTAGGAGGTATCATGCTTTAGGACCCAGAGTAGGCTTCACCCAGGGATCAGGGCTGAAACTGAGACACTAGATGAAATGCAAATGGAAGGGCTGGGATCAGAGGGGGCAAGAAAACTGGCACTGAGTGTCCACAAGGACACTGAGTGGAATGTGTCCAGGGTATGTGACGGCTGAGACAGAATGACAGGACCGAGGCTAGCAAGTGGGACAGGAGTCCAAGGGTCTCCCGGGCTGTCAAATTTTACTCTGTAGGAAACGAGGAGCTACTTAACTATTTGAGAAGGAAAAAGTCATGATCAGGAGAAAGACTGCTCCAATGGCTACCAGTCTCATCTCTTCCAGTCCATCTTTTTCAGATGAATCAAAGATTATGAATTCTGAACTAGGGCTGTACTACCCAGATCACAACATGTAAGATGCATCCAGGAGGCAGAAATCACGACCTAACTGGATGCTGGAGGTGCTGAATACAGAAAGATGTTTAAGCTCTTCTTTTCCACAGGGGTAGGTGGGTGTTACGGTGATGGGAGTTGAGCTGAGTTTTAAGAGGAGAGACAGATGTAAGAAAGCATAGACTCTGCAGCCAAACTGCCTAGTTTCTAGACCTGGTTCCACAACTTACTCAGGGGATCTCAAGGAAGACATCTGACCCCCCTCTATGCCTTGGTTACCTCATCTGTAAAATGGGGTTGTGATAAGAATAATGCCTACATCAGAGCTGTTATTAGTATTAAATGAATTAACATTTATACAGCATAAAGACCAGCATCAAGAACACAGTGAGTGCCATATAAATGTCTGTAAATAAATTTGAGATGGGATACAATAAAGACTCTGACTGGATAGATAGGAGGAAATATTGAAGACAGGAGAAAAAGAGAAAATAAAATTGGGGAAAAGATCCAGAAAGAAGGCAGAAGGCTGGGTGTGGTGGCTCATGCCTGTAATCCTTAGCACTTTGGGGGGGGGTGGTGGCAGGAGGGTGGATTGCCTGAGCTCAGGAGTCAGGACCAACCTGAGCAAGAGCGAGACCCTGTCTCTAAAAAATAGCCAGGTGTTGGGGCAGGCACCTGTAGTCCCAGCTACTTGGGAGGCTACGACAAGAGCATCACTTGAGCCCAAGAGCTTGAGGTTGCTGTGAGTTATGATGCTACAGCACTCAAGGGTGACAAACTGACACTCTGACACAAACAAACAAATGATCCAGAAAGAGGTTAGGAGGTGAAGAGGGGGATTGAGGTAAAAGGCCAGAGGAAAAAGCAAGGCGATCCATTCTGAGACAGAACAAGGAGACAAGATGGATGAAGATGGGCACGCAGGCAGGCTGGCAGATGATGGGATTAAACAGCCTCCCTTGCCAGCTGAAGGGAGGAAGAAGAAAGGTTCTGTGACACTGACTGAAGACAAAGGAGCAGGGAGAATGAAAGTGGCAAAGGTCTGAATTATCCCCAGGAGAAAGGAAAGCTGATTGGTACAAGAGCCCAACTACAATTGTAGCGTAAGAATTTTTAGTGGCAGCAATCTGTAGCGTTGTGATTTCTGCGACAGAGCTCAGTGTAGCTAAAGGAATGAAGACATTTATTTGGACTGGCCAAGAACTGGGGACTTAAGCTGAAATTACACAAAAGCAGGTCTAGATTGGTTAGGGAAGTAAGTATACAGATTTGAGAGAAGAGGAGTCAGTTATGTTAGATAGGGATGAAGGGCTAAAAGATTAAAAGAGTTAAAACAAGAGGTTGCACAAAAGATGCAATACTGGAATTAAGACCTGGAGGTGGTGTGGTATGAATGTGGGGTCCAGGGCATGATAATAAAATCTAAAAGGTGGCTAGGAAGTTGCTGTCAAAGAAAAGCAGAAGCAAAGGTGGAAAATCAAGCAGACCAAAGAGCAGGAAGCGACTCCACTAAATGGGTCAGTGAAAGGCAGTTCTGTTCTGCAGAAGGTACCTTGTATAAAAGAATTCTTTTTCTTCTCATTTGATAAGCTTGAAAATGCAAATTTGATTAAATTCAAGATAATTCTGTAAAAAAACCATCCTGTACATTATACAAAAAAAGTCATTGCCTATTCAATTACTCACTATAAAACGATGAAGTCCATAGTACAATAGGATATCTGCTAAGGTGAAGTTATATCCTGTAAGGTAGACTTTATCTTCAAGGTACGAATTAAGATCCTAGAAAAATAAATAAATAAAATGTTATTTTAAAAAACAGTTACAATAAAGCTAGCTACTATAGTATATGACTTAAAACATTTAGAAAGCTACTAGAAAACAAAATACTGAAATTTACTCTTGGACATTAATAAAGATATATTCAAAATGACAAACCACATGCCAATTTCCTCATTTAAAAAAAGCAGGATGAATAGTATTAGATTTAATTAATTCATTTTTGAGACAAGAGTCTCACTCTGTCACCCTGCATAGAGTGGTGTGGTGTCATAGCTCACAGCAACCTTAAACTCTTAGGCTTCAGCAATCCTTCTGCCTCACCCTCCTGAGTAACTAGGATTATAGGCGCCTACCACTATGCCCAGCTAGTTTTTTTCTATTTCTGGTAGAGACGAGGTCTTCCATTTTGCTCAGGCTGGTCTTGAACTCCTGAGCTCAAGCACTCCACCACCTTAGCCTCCCAGATGCTAGGATTATAGGTATGAGCAGCTGTGCCTGGCCATTAGTCTTATTTTAGAGAAATCACAAGCTATTAGAAAATGATATTCAAAGTGCTATCTATGATCATTTCAGAGTCTAGGTTTTATTCTGGGAACAATCTGCCTATTCAACTACTCACTATAAAGCAATGATAAAAATCACTTAATTTTTTCCACTAAAATATTAAAAACTCCTTAACAATCTCTTTCTCTTCAGAGAATTCTAAGAAATTCCATACCCATGAAACAACGTTTCCTCATTTTCCTTTTCCTCCAGGTCCTGGCAACCACTGCTCTCCTTTGTCTCTGTGAATTGGACTGTTCTCATGTATGTACGTGAAATCGTAGAGTACTCGTGCTTTTGTGACTGGCTTGTTTCCCTGAGCATAAGGTTCATCCACGCTGTGGCATGCATCAGGACTTCCTTCCTTTGTAAGGCTGAATGATACTCCATGGTATACAGGGACCACATATATTGGATTGTTTCCATCTCTTGCCTATTGTGAATAATTTGGCTATAAACATGTGTGTACAAATACCTCTTCAAAACTATGTTTTGAATTCTTTGGGGCATGTATACAGAAGTTAAACTGCTGAACCATATGGTGATTCTATTACTTTCTTGAGGAACTGCCATTTTGTTTTCTACAGCAGTTGTACACTTTACATTCCCTCCAACAATAGCCAAGGGTTATTATTAATTTCTCTGTATCTTTGTCAACAGTTGTTACCTTCAGGCTTTTTGGGGGGTTGTAGCCACCCTCATGGGTGTGAACATATCAACTGTTGAGTATGACTTGTATTTCCCTATTGATTAGTGATTCTAGCGTCTTTTCATATGCTTGTTGGCCATTTGTATATCTCCTTTGGAGAAATGTCTATTCAAGTCCTTTACCCATGTTTAAAATCAGGTTATTAGTTTTGTTTTTGAGTTGTAGGAGTTCCTTATACATCCTGAATATTAACCCTTTATCAGAATATGATTTGCAAATATTTTCTCCCATTCAGTAGAGAGCCTTTTTCTTTGATGTCCAGTAAATTTTAATTTTAATGTAGTCTAATTTATCTATTTTTACTTTTGTTAGACATATTAACAGACCTGCATGAATACATCAATTTCCTAAGAGAAGAAAAAGTTTTGTTGTCTTAAAATTGACACATAATTTAGCAGAACAGGAATTTATATTAAATTATATTCAGTTACATGAGGAAATATAATGTATAGAGGATCCTGTGAAGACGAGATATAAACCACTGCTCACCGAACAACAGTATTTATTCTGGAAGAATACCTTCAACTACAGCAACAGCATTTTGTTCTGATTCTCAAATCATACCTATCTTAAGTCTATTTGGGCTTTTGTATCAGAATATATAGACAGGGTGGCTTATAAACAACAGGAATTTGTTTCTCCCAGTTCCGGAAGCTGGAAGTCCAAAATCAAGGCTCTGTCAGATTCAGTGTGTGGTAAGGACTTGCTCCCCGGTTCACAGTCAGCTGTCTTTTCACTTAATGGAGGGGTGAGGTCTCTTTTATAAGAGCATCAATTTCATTCATGAAGGCTTGACCTCTGGGACCTAATCACCTCCCCACTATCACCATGTGAGTTTTAACAGACTCCTAGAGGTGTCCATTTTGGATGACAAAACAAAGGAAATGTGGACATAAATGAGACGTGGAAGAATCAAAATAAAATTTGGGTTGGAGGATAGACTATATGGGTATATTACAGGATACCACTAAAATTTTATGGTAATCTATTGAATAGAGATGGTTTCTCTCCCAGTATCTTCAAAGGAAATCAACTCTGACAAAGTATAAAAAATAAACAGATGTTCATGCAATTTTAAAAAACATTTAAAGAAAGAGCTGGAACAATTTAACATTGTTTTATATAGTATACTTTTTCTAAAAATAGAATCTATATCCATGTTTTAGTTATAAAGACTCTCAAAAATGTAGTTATAATACATTAAATAGCTAATATTTTCCTGATTAGTTATATAAATACAATTTTTCCTACCAAAAGAAAGATTTCACACATTCAACTATTCACAGCAGGGGACCAAGTAATGTACGTTGTTCACATTCCCTTTTTTATTGTCTTTAACAAGTGTTTCTGATGCTATCACCAGACTTGTTAAAATATTTTCCTTTTAGTTCCACCTGGTTTTTCTTTTTCCCCCAACTATCTATTATTAAACTTCCTAAATATACAGAAAAGTTGAAAAGGCAAAATAAGCAACTACCCTCCATCTAAATTCACCAAATGTGTTTTGCAATGCCTGCTTTTTCAAATTAATATGCCACCTTATTTAGAATTTTGGTTTTAGCACTGAAATGTAACTTTGACAAGTAAGAATTAAACCCTTTCAGAATACCCTAACAGCTTAAGTTTTTAAAAAATAGATAATAAAAAGATACACAGCTCTGTAAAACCATAGGCAAAGAATACATGTAAGTAAATATTTTTAAATAGTAAATATGGACCAGCAGTGATGGTTCACACTTGTAATCCCAGCACTATGGCAGGCCAGAAGTTTGAGATCAGCCTGGGCAACACAATGAGTCCTCATCTCTACAGTTTTTTTCTTTTTAAAAGTCCACCAGGTGTGGTGCCACGTGTCTATAGTCCCAACTACTCAGGAGGCTGAGACAGGAGAATTGCTTGGACCCAGGAGTTCTGAGTATATTACTGCACTCCAGCCTGGGTGAGAGAGAGAGACCCTGTTTCAAAAAATGATAGTACTAAAAATGGCTAACAAGCACTAAGAAAAACACCACACCACTGGTTTGTTTATTTTGGTAATGAAATTGGGTGGTGAAAGAGAAAAAAGGTAATTGCCATGTTGGTTTGTGGAAAAGGCCATTTTCACTACATGGTAAGAGGGTAGTTTTCTAGAGGACAAACAAGCTATGTAGTCTTAAATCATACAGCTTTTAGCCTCACAATTTCCCATGTAGAAACTTAGCCTAAGGAAACAAACAGAAATGTGTTCAGATATTTAGAAACAATCTAGTAAGCACCAAGGGATAGACAATTTAAACTGTGGTATAATTACAGTCGACCCTTCAACAGCTCAGGTTTGAACAGTGTAGCGTCACTTATACGCGGATTTTCTTCTGCGTCTGATGTCCCTGAGACAGCAAAACCAACCCCTCTTCTTCCTCCTCCTCCTCAGCTTATTGCACATGAAGACTACGAGGATAAACATCTTTATGATGATCTACTTCCATTTAATAAACTGTAAATTTATCTTCTCTTCCTTACGATTTTCTTTCTTTCTTTTTTTTTTTTTTGTAGACACAGAGTTTCACTTTGTCACCCTCAGCAGAGTGCCGTGGAGTCACACAGCTCACAGCAACCTCCATATCTTGGGCTTAGGCGATTCTGCCTCAACCTCCCAAGTAGCTGGGACTACAGGTGCCCACCACAATGCCCGGCTATTTTTTTGTTGCAGTTTGGCTGGGGTAGGGTTTGACCCACCACCCTCAGTATATGGGGCCAGTGTCCTACCCACTGAGTCACAGGCACCGCCCCTTACAATTTTCTTAACAGCATCCTTTTTTTCTAGCTTACTTTATTTGTAAGAATATAGTATATAACACATAATACATATAATGTGCTGATGGATTGTTTATTATTGGTAAGGATTGCAGTTAATAGCAGGTTACTAGTAATTAAGTTTGGAAGGAGTCAAAGTTATGTGCAGATTTTCACTACTCAAGGGGTTAGCATCCCTAAACCCAAGCATTGTTCAAGGGTCAACCGTATTAGAGAGAACACCAACAGCTTAATAAAAGGAGAGTGTAGGTAAATGTCTACTGACATAAAAAGATATTTACAACACATTGTCAGTGAACATGTGTCTCCCCCACTAGTCAGAGGTCTGTAAGGGCAGAAACTGTCTAATGCATCACTAGACCTTGGAACTGTATCCTGGCGTGTTGCAGGTGCAAATGAAAGAACTACTACAGAGCAAGGAAGAAGACACCCAGCTGCACATAGCTACAGTTCAAAAACAGTAACACTCTTAAGTCAGGGGCTCTCAATTAAATATTTAATATTTCAGATATAATGCTTAACAAGTTATTTCTATGCTTCCAAAACCAAATCTATTGATATAACCTCTTAAACTATAAACCCAATTCATTGAAATCCTGTTCATATCTTTCACAATTAAGTACTTTATTACTATCCTTTCCTTTGGAAAACCATAAACTATGGTTATAGTCACTTTTAGTTTGCCTGGAATCTCAAATTCGCTTAGAGGTGGCTATGCCTGCTTCCCTCTGGAAATGCGGTGGTGCATGGTAGAGCACGAGAGGGGGGTCCCTGTGAGTGATCAGTGTAGACACTAAGAACAAACAGTTGGACAAGACAGACCTACAAGGATCAAGGCCTGAAGCTGACTTTCTACCCCTTGATGACATTTCTCAAGAATTTAAACTATTTTCCCCAAAGTGATAAAGCAAAAACTTCCTTATACAACTTTATAATGCCATTGCATAAAAATGGAAAAATTAAGAAAAGGAAGAGATTCCTACAATGACAGGTGGTTGTCTGAATGATCTTTTGCTTCCTTTAAAGCTTTTTTAAAATTTTTCAAAATCTGCTTCATTTTTATGTAAATAATCGAAGATAATTTTCTTTGGAAGGCTTTCATTCACAGTCACTCTGCAGCCAAATGCAGTTTATATCAATAGATTCTTTTATTTTAATCTGACACCTTTGGAAAGAAAATATAAATCTTAAAGCAATGGTTCTAAGGAAGGGAAAAGTTGGGCTTTTCTCAGATCGGCTGGAAAATTTTTTAAAACTATAGTCCTTAAAGATTCTGAGGACTGCCTTCCTGCCTCTGAGAAAATACTTTATCCTTTTAGAGAATTAGGACTGCTGAGCAGGGTATTACATTAAAAAGTCTCATTTAAAACTATAATTACTGACTGTGGAAAGCGTTATCAAAGAAAAGCACAGGGTGCTGTGACCGCACATGGAACAGCCGAGACGGAGCAGTCAAAGAAGCTTCTGAGGCAGGAATGTCTTATCTGAGAGAGGGAAGGGTAGAGATGGTATAGTCTGTTCCAGGAAGTAATAAAAGGTCCAAACTATAAGGCAGAAGGCCAACAGCACGTGACTCTCAGGGGACAGAGATTTCTGCTTAGTGCATTTCAGCATTTTGGCCTACATAGAAAGAGAAGTCACAGTACCTTCAACAGAGTGCGGATATCATCTTTACTGGCGTGTCCGTCTACGCGGGTGACCCTGTATTCTAACCACTGCTGAACGATGGCTTTTTCTTCTGCAGTGCTCCCCAGCAAGTGTTCTTTGTTGGCCTGCTTGACTAGATGAGCTGCTATCGTGGTCAAGCCTGTTAGACTTGGACCATTGTTTGTTTGAAGAACTGGAATCTTAAAAAAAGAAAAAAGAAGTTCCTCAGATAAAAAGTCAGGAAGAGAGCAGTTATGTAATTTACAATTTGATAACAGATGCTTGATGATGAAACTGGTAATAACACTGCAAAATAAGTGTAACGTTACTATGATAATTAATAATTGTGTAGGTACATTATGAGAAAATGGAAACTCTTAATAATCTGTGGTAATTTCAATCAAGAATACTTATATTTCATTTTAGCAAAGTGAACACACTTGAATAAATGTGACTTATTTTTATGCTTCCCCTATGACTATAAAGGGTCAGATTAACTTGCTTCTAAGAAATTGCTAATTACGATTTCTTGATAAAAACTAAGCAGAAAGCATGAGAAATTTAAAATAAAACCTAAAGTATTGTCCAATGGGAAGTACACAAATAAAATAAGTACACAATCTAAATGACCCAAGCAAACAACCAAAAATTATTATTTTCTTCAGAGGACTGCTGTTCTTTTCAGCCAGGACATAGTATTCTTGTACCCTTACAGTGATCTGCACTCTGCAGGGCACTTTCCTACTCACATCTGTAGCAACAGGATTCAGTAAGTACATAAAACTATAATTACTGAGTGCGACAAGTGGTATGAAGGAAAAGCAGCTGCCACATTAAAAAAGTCAAACAAAATTACAATAACTGACTATGGCAAGTGTAATGAAGGAAAAGCACAGGTTGCTGTGACCGCACACGAAACAAAGAGCCCCACCTCGCTGAGACGGAGTAGTCAACAAAGTTCCTGAGTGAGGCAGGGATAGCTGAGTAAAGTACCATTGGCATGAAGTCCATTTTCCTTCCTCTATATAAGCTAAAGTCTACACATCCCTATATCTATATCTATTTTTTTTTTTTTTTTTTGAGACGGAGCCTCAAGCTATCCCCCTGGGTAGAGTGCCATGGCATCACAGCTTATAGCAACCTCCAACTCCTGGGCTCAAGCGAGTCTCCTGCCTCTGCCTCGCAAGTAGCTGGGACTACAGG
>CAUYQV010023221.1:0-39266 GCA_963574575.1 Galagoides demidoff | reverse complement strand
AGAGTGCCATGGCATCACAGCTCATAGCAACCTCCAACTCCTGGGCTCAAGCGAGTCTCCTGCCTCCGCCTCCCAAGTAGCTGGGACCACAGGCGCCCGCCACAATGCCCGGCCATTTTTTGGTTGCAGCCGTCATTGTTGTCTGGCGGGCCCGGGCTGGGGATTCGAACCCGCCACCTTAGGTGTATGTGGCTGGCGCCTTAGCCGATTGAGACACAGGTGCTGAGCCAACCCTTTCTAGTCTTAACTCTAGTTTCTTCCTGATGTAGACTCAAGGGTCTGCTTTCTTTTTCAGATATCTTCCCAAATAACTTTTCTGGATGGGCACGGCAAGAAAGCTAACTTGGTGGCTTTGGTTCTCCTGTTTTTGTGGCCACCAAGACTAAATTGACCAGCAGACATAGGGCCGTGATCACCTCTGCTTTCACCTTCTATTCCTATCTGTAGACTATTCATACCTTTAGAGGCTTTGTACACACAGCAAAGCGTGGTCTTTGGAAGGTAAAGAGGAGTTAGATAAGGTTAGGACTGAGATGTAACTCTGGAGAAAATATTGAAAATAATTTTTATGTACTTTCTGAATAAAAATGTCTGTAATTTGTGTGTGTGTGTTCTGTTTTTTTTCCCCCCTTAATCAGGTAGGTTATTGCTGGCCCCAGGTTATCAGCCCTGGAGTACAATCAGAGAAATGCTAAGCATGCTTGGCAGGTAGTGATCACTTGAATGAAGACTTTTCTGGATTAGAATCAATGGCAGAGTAAATTACTAAGCACTCTGTAGACTTACAAATCTTATTTCTGCCTCTATGAATTCATACATGTATCTCAGCAAGACTTTTAAAATAATAACTTAAAAACTATGTGACTTTTGGGAGTTTCAATCATCCAAAAAGGAAAGAATATTTTATATACATTTTCTCTTTTAATTCTCAAGCTAAGACTGGGCGAACTTCACACATTAAATTAGGTGCTGGGATCAGGATATAAACCAGGAAATTCAACTGCCTCAAATGTTACATATGCATTTGTATCTGTTCTTCCTAATAAAAAGAACAAACTATGGCTCCAGAGTGACATTCCTTACTAAGGGCAGAGGAGAATTTAGCACCTCATGGCTCAGGCTTAATCCTGACATGGGCAAAAACTACCAAGAATACGGGCCAACCTCGACAGTTGTTTCCACCTTAACAGCTTGTCTCCTGGTCACACAGCCCACCCTCATCTGGGATTTTGCTTTTTCATTTACCTTTGACTCTTCTGGGGTTCCGTCTAGATTGCTTTGTTCATACTTGGTTACCTTTTGTGATTTCCTGGTAAGCTATAGTTTGAAATAAAAAGTACATTTTAAATAAAAAGTGCATTAAATTTAACAATGTAGATGGCAAAGACATTCTCTGGTATGTGGGGTCAGTAACTATGGCTTTGATAACAGCTTCCAGGAGATAGTCCCATGGAGAGACCCTTGGTGCCATGTACAAACATCTTTGTTCTACCTCCATCTCGTTCTCACTAACCTTGGCCACCAGTGCTCGAGGCCAGAGTCCTTCCCCTAACACCTAATTCATGCTGGGTTACTCAGGGCTGGAGGCAGGCATCAGAGAGTAAGGTAACCAAAGGAAGTCCACTGTATTCTGAGGTGCACTGGGATAAAAGGAAGTGCCCAGACAAGGAAAAGGGAATCCTTGGGGATTAATTGGCTCTTTTTTTTTTTTTAATTCTTTGCTGAAAGTAAAATTTCCATCTTACCACAAAGGTCCCAGTTAATCATTTCAACAGTGTACCTGTTGGAATCCATTTGTTCATATTAGAATAAAGAACTCACGGGATGACGGAATACCCTATTCACTCATTTAACTACATAGTTGCAGAGAAAATCCATGGCCTTTTAGTCAGGGGCCACAGGCTTAAGAGAGTGGATCAGAGAGCTGTACCCACTCCAACAGATTTCTCTGAGATGTGGGTCTCTTTCTGATAAACATCCCCCTTGCCTCTTTGATGAATGGGGGCACTGAAGGCAAGACCCCACCTCACCTTTCTTTGAAGTTCTGTTATGCTGTGGACCAGCGTGTCATTCTTCCTTTCCTGTGGAGAGAAAGCAGCCGAGTATAAGTCTGCATCTGTTTTTGTCCTCTCCACTGTCATCCATTTCACCCCAGCCAAGTTTTCTCTAGGACTTCTACCTGGTACACTGTAATGTGCCCACAGAGACTTAGCAGGGGTAGGTATGCCTATCTTTGGGGCTTCCCAGTGCCTAATATAACCATGCAGAACTCCTTCCCTGCATGGAAAAATTCCGTCATGACTTTTGAACTGACTATTCTTTGTATGTAGAAAGAAGAGACTAGCTGATCTGACCATGGATGAAGGGACAGCATAGGAATGACACCCATTACATGGCTCTTCCCAGCTTCTCACGTACAAGTCTGGCTGTGTCTTCCTCCAGCTCCTGCAAGGCTCTCTCCCTCTCCATGACGGTGCAGTTCTCTTTCTCCCACTCCTCATCTTCTGCCAGTTCTCCTGTCTGAGTGACCTCATTTTCCAGCCTGGATAACATAAGCACACTCTGTGAGAACCAGGATTGGCAGTTTCAGAACTGATAAAACAGAGAGAAGGGTGCTTCACTGGCAGTGTACGTGGCTTTCATATTGGAAACTCTTCTTTAATGAGTCCCTAGAATTAGGATTACTTCAAAGTCACAAATTAAGATTCACCTGAATCCCAAGACAAACACTCCACTGTTCTCTCAACTCAGGCAAATATTACTTTCATATAGGGATCTATTTGAAACTTGCTATGTTTTGGTGTTCAAGCCAAAGAATGAAGAAGACATTTTTGTTATACAACATGTAGGTTCTAGAGGAGGCGGGAAAATTCAGTTTGTCTCTTCTCCTCCGCCCCTTCCTTTGGATTGGGAACTGCCCTCATGAAACCCTAATACTCACTTCTGAATCTCTTCTTCTTTCTCTTGGATTTTGAAAAGGAGTTCCTGATTTGCTTCATCTATTCTTTGCATATCCCTTTCGAGGTCCATGTTCAAACTGATAATGTTTCTCTTTGACTGGGCCAATCTTAAGATTTCCATTTTCTCTGACCTATAAACTCAGCCCCCCCCCCCATGAACAAGGGTCAGTTATCTTAAGATTAGTAATCACTGGGCTACAGGGGATATCTAATGACATGCATACAGTTCGTACATTTAGTTCTTTCTTGCGGCACACCTTTTCCTTTTATATCTATTCCTTTTAGCTCTTTGCATTGGAGAGAATTATTTCTCTTAGTGATCTTTTCTTAAATAAATTGTTCACAACATGGGCTCATGCAATACACTTTTATAAAGTACTGTTATCTCTAGGCACCTAGCACATAACTCCAGGTTGGGCATGGCTTTATGCAGAACCACAAGAGGTTTCCACCAGCACAGTAAGGATTCAATCCTTCCCTCCTTCCTGCCACCTCAATACTTTGCCTCCACTTGCCTGCTCCTATGTTTGATGTTTGATATTCTACCATGACAATAATTCCACTGAGCACATTTAGATATGCTCCAGGCATAGCTGTTAAGAGTGAAAACATCATCTTTGAAGTGTATTTAAATGAAATAATGGTAACTCTAGCATAGCTAAAAAGAGTACCTGGTGCATTGGAGGATCTCAACAAAATTTCCTTTTTCTTATTTGTGAATTAATTTATTGGTTGACTTTGCATTAATTGGCCAGGAATAAAGTAGTGAGAAACAGGAATTTTGTTTGGGGTAGGAGTAAAGCATGATATTGGAAAATAAAATTTTAACATGGAAAGGCTGGCTTAGATGGAGAATTTACAATACTTACCACTTCAGGAGGGTGAGAAGTGCTTGGGGTAGGATGTGGGGTAGGTGGAGGGATGGGAGTAGAAGGGGAGAGGGAGAGTGGAAGGTGTGAGGGAAGGTGTCAGTAGCAGAGACCTGCTCTACACAGGGGTGCCTGCTGTGGCTTTGCATAATCATGACTACTTACTCATAATCTAGCTGATCTTCCTTGTGATCTTCCATTGTAGGCTCCCTAAAATGCCAGCAGAGGCTCATTTAATGAATTGGGGAAATGAAGCATAGAGTAACTAACCAAGAGTCCCCCCAAAAGTTAACTGGTTTCCTCCCTCCAATCCCCACATTTTAGCCATGACCAAACCCTGTCGTCTGATTCTTCTGGTCATAATGTGATGATGCCTTAGTAAGGACACAGTTAGGGTACAAGGAGAATGCTAGAAAGTACAATAAACGTCCTGCTAGTGGATGTATTCAGAGATGGTTTACCAACCCAAGACCCTTTGGAAATTTATCTAAGACAACATGAAGAAATAGAGGTCATTGATCATAAGTCTGTTTTTGTTCTAGGCCCAGTTGTTTTCCATAAGGCCCCATGGACGGGGATGTAGGTTCCTAACTGCCCTGAAAGGTAATCTCTGTACTGTAGTCTGGCCTCTGCAAGAATTTCCAGTTATTAAGATCTTTAGTATCAAAGAGGGCTCAGAAAACCAAGTGTAAGTAAATTATTTGGCTCTCTCTTCCTCTTCATTTCTTCTTTTTCTCCATTTCTTCTACAAACTCTACCTTTCTTCCGATGTGCGCTGCCCTAGTCAATTAGCTTCTGAAGAGTCTAATCTTTCCTTACTGGAATGATCCAATAGAATCTCAGAACCTTCTGAGAGGTCATGATTGCACTATTGACACAGGATGGGTGGGGCAGCATGTCATAGTGGAGTGGGTGGCAACAGTTGCTTATCCTTTGTGTAGAGTTCAGGGCCTAGATTGGGTGTGGGTTTCATGTCTGAGTCTGCTTTAATCATCAGTAGGTAAATGGATCTTATTTCTGGGCAGTTTGAAGGGGCAGAACCTATTTCTTTATTTCTCTGTACAATAAGGCTGCTTTCTTGCCCAAGGGTGACAAAAATGGAAACTCCCAGTTTTGTGGCCAGCAGTCTGATCCCATCACATAGCCAACTAACTACTCATTCATTTAGCAAAGGCTGAAACATGGAAAGAGCACCGATGTCTTCCAGGCTCTGTTCTAAACACCAGAGAGAAAGAGTGAACAAAAACAGCCAAAAGCACTCACCTTCCTGGAGCTTATACTCTAAGATGTGAGTGTACGATGTATATTGGGGGATAATACAGTCAATAAAATAAATATGTAAATTTATTTTATTAGGTATGATAAGATAATATTACAAAGTAAAAATAAACTTCAGTGCCCTCTAAATTTGTTATGCTGAAGGGGAAATTAAACCCTAAAGACTGAATTGGTAGAATGTTTGCAATTTTGCTTCTTGGAATATAGATGAACTCTCTCTCTCTCTTTTTTTTTTTTTTAGGCATTATCTTACTCTGTCACCCTGGGTTGACATATTAGCTCACAGCAACCTCAAACTCTTGGGCTTGAGCAATCCTCCTGCCTCAGCCTCCTGAGTAGCTGGGGCTACAAGTGCCTGCCATGATGCCAGGCTAATTTTTCTATTTTTGATAAAGATGGAGTCTGGCTCTTTCTCAGGCTGGTCTTGAACTCCTGTGCTCAAGAAATCCTCTAACCTTGTCCTCCCAGAGTGCTAGGATTATGGGCATGAGCCACAGCAACCAGCCACTAAACTCTCCTTCTCATTGTCTTGTTCTATAAATGTCTAGGAGAGACCACAAACCAGACCTCTGCATACCCCCAGACCTCTCCTCTTCCAATCACTGATTATTGTGATTGACTAACTGCCTCCTTTATTGTCTTATACCTAACTCAGACCAGATGGTGCAAAAGACCCCATGACTGTTAGTTACATTTAAACGTGGAATTGTCAGTATGCCTTTCCTGAAAGATAAAGAACTTTTTAACTAATCAGATTTTTGTAACTAGAGGTCATTGATATAATAGGTCTTATGTATAATGGAAATGTGTTGAAATTCTATTAAGCTTCCCTACACTTTGCCTATATAAGCAATCCTAAACTTCTACACTTCAGAACACTGGCATCCATTCTTTGGAATCTGTGTGTCCTGGATGGCTGTACTTAAACTTTGTGCTTGAATAAACTCTCTTTAAATTAGATTCTGAGTAAATCTTTCTAAAAGTAGAATATAAACATCTTAACACAATAACTAAGAAAATGACATAAAGGCTATGTTAACCAGTTTGATGAAAATATTTCAAATTGTAAATGAAAACACCACAATGTACCCCATGATTGCATTAATGTATACAGCTATGATTTAATTAAAAAAAAATAAAAAAATAAATAAATTAGATTCTGATCCTTTTGGTTATTATAGTTTGACAGAAAAAGCATAAACAGATGATGGGGGTTAGAGCAAATAGTGTATGTGTGTGTGTGTAGGGAGAAGGTTGCGGTTTTAAATTGGGTGGTGGAGAGAAAATGAATGATCATTCTCACACCTGGAAGTGGGGTGTAGTTGTGATAAGGAGCTGGGTGGACAAGAGAAGACCTTGGTTGTGCTGGGGTGGACACAGAGTCCCACAGATCTGGAGCACCAAGAGCAAGCATTAAGACCCAGAGCTTTTCCTGCCAGGGTTCACAGATACATAGCTTTGCCTTGTACCTGCCACCATCACGGGGAAGAGGAGAGCTCTGGAGAGGAAGACTCTCTTTACAAACACTGAGGAGTTGTTGACCCCAAAGAGATTTTAAAATTGGAAATGTCTATGATATTTCCAACTAGCTCCATGAAGTCTTTTCTTCCAACTTGAGGAACAGAGGCTGGAGATAAAGGGAACTTTTGTCACACAATATAAAGAATATACCACGCATTTCTGCATACCTGAGTGTATGTTTTGACCAGATTGTGCATAATTTGTAACTTTTTGTGTGTGCAAGTCACAGAAACCTGTGAAGTTTTGGACTTCAACTTAATAAGGACCACATTGAGTTGATTTGTGGGCCAGAGTGACTTCTTAACATACTGTAGTTTCTAACAAACTATTTGTAAAATTAATGGCCTCTGATGACCCCATTACCATCTCCCTTCTTCCTGAAAGAAGGCATTTCATTGCTTTATGAAGCTGTACACAGAAGAGTAATTAAGTAACAATTCAGGCCAATGGCCTCTCCCAGGAATTAATGGTATGGAGAGTTCATTAACCCCAGCTGGTTATAGCTTCTACAGGAAATGCCCTGGACCAAGGTTATTGCAGCATTAATGGATTGGATAGGGACTTTAACTGGTATAAAAATAAAGCTCCTTCTCCTTCCTGGGGAGCTTTTCTCCTTGAGGGGCTACCAAAGGCAAGCTGGTATGTGCAGCAGAACCCCAAGCTTGGGGCCTTGTGTGGAATGAGGCTAACAGATTGCTATCAATGGGAATTGTTAAATCAAGGTTAAAACAGGGCCTTGGGGGCAGATTAAGGACTTTGATATGAGCTTTCCTGCTACTGGGGAGATGGCTTGATTAACACCCAGTGCAGCTTCAGAGCAGCTGTTTTTGCCTTGTTAACTTTTGTATGCCATGCCTTACCCCGCGCAGAGGAGTCACTGAGAGACATTTCATGTTTTGCTCCATTGCCGCCAGAAAGCGGCTGTCTTTGTGTGGAAGTCTGCTATAAAAACACCTGTTCTATTTCCAGGCTGGGCATTTGGGCTCTATTTGCGGCACGTTTGCCTTTTTGCTGCGAGGGCACTGACTGGCCAAGTCCCTGAGCCCCGAATGCAAGCTGCCCAGGCGCTGGCCAGTCCGCTGCCTCAGATGAATGGACAGCCACGTCTTCTGCTCATTTAGCTCATCTTCACTTTAAACTTTGACAAATTCTTCTTGGATATTTCATTAAGGGAGCCTGGTTTTAAGGCTCACAACTGGGCAGGGAACTAGAAGCTCATTTTACATCACTGCTCTTTGAACACAGACTCAGATATGCTATTTTCCTTAAGTACTTATGCTTAGTGCCTAGTCCACCCTTCAGAGCAATTATGGAACTCTTCTAGAACAGCACCAGAGCTGTAGCAGGAAGAGGTCTGACAATGAAGTTCGTGAACTCACCCTAGGAAAAGTGCTACATAACTCATTGCTGAATACCACTATGGTCCCTGGCTGGCCAGAGGGAGTATTTCAAAGGTGGCTATAGTAGTATGTTAAGCAATGAGGTATGTAGCACTTTTTCTAGGATCAGTTCCAGAACTTCATTGTCAGACCTCGTAGTTAACCTAGAATAGATATATTGTCATGTTTTTCCTTTCCACTCAATAGTTTTCATAAACATTTCCCAAGTTGCTACATACTCTCTATAATTTCCATTTTAATCACTGCATGAAATTCCACTGAGTTGATAATATTCATAATTAACTTACCATACTTTTTTTTTTTTTTTTTTAGCCATGCTACTTATCTGTTTCCATCTCTATCCCCCTATTAGATCTCAAGCTCTTCAGGGCCAGGAGAGTGCCTGTATTTGCTAAGGGAGCCATAAAAAAAGAACGACAGACTGGGTGCCTTAAACAATAGAGGTTTCCTTCCTCACAGTTCTGGAGGCTGGAAATCCAAGATCCAGGTGTTGGCAGAGTTGTTTTCTTCTGATGCCTCTCCTTGACATGCAGATGGCTTTTGCCTATATCCTCACATAGTATTCCTCTGTGTGTTTCTGTGTCTTAATTTTCTTTTTTTATGAGAACAGTAGTTATATTGGTTTCAGGCCACTCATGGCCTCATTTTAACTTGGTTACCTCTTTAAAGGTCCTATTTCCAAATATGGTTACATTCTGAGGTACTAAGGATTAGGGCTTCCACATAAGAATTTCAGGAGATACAACTCACTGAATAGCAGTGCCTAAATCTCTCTGCCCACCCTGCCCTGTTGCCTGTCACAATGAGGCACTCAGTGAATGTTGAGCTGTGGTTGAATTTGTGAACATTCATGTTCTTTCCCCGTCCCTAACCCCATAAAGATGCTTAAAAGATTACGTTTGTATCAGCATTATAGTTTTCAGTATAAGCAAAATGTCAAAAAATATACACTTACACTTTTACCATTTTCAAATATATGTTCAAGACAAAAAAGATGAGGAAAATGAGGACAAGAGAGTCAATTTCTTGCTGGAAGGAAAAAAACAAGATTAAAAGCATCACCCGCACATGTAACTACACCCTCAACATTTTCTGATTCATTCTTCCATGAGCCAGAAATGCAACAGGAAAAACGAATTTTCTCAGTGATAACAAGGAGTTGGTGTTATAGAGCACTTTTTCAGCATACCCTTCATATTAGTGACATAATTTTGTTGTTTACAAAAAGGTCATTTTTTTCTGAAGCAACTAATGCTTTGTCTCTACTTTGAACACCTGTTGCTTTACTTTAAATTTGTTTCTTTGGCTCATATTTAAAATTTTTGCAATTATAAAGTTGTTAAAGATTCATAGAAAGAACAACTATAGTCTCTGCAAGCAAACTGATAAGATATTTACACTGAATTTTGATGTAACTTTTTATTCTTACTTTGAAGTCTTGTAACGCTTGTCTTCTCTCTGTCCTGTGTGGGAAATAAAAGCATTTAAATTTTCTTAATGGTCCCATAGGATAATTTTAGAGATGTCTTCTAGACATTGAGATTTGGGGTTATCTTTTGTTTAACTAAGGTGATATTGTGCTGGGATATTCATACAATAAGCGATTTGTCATTAGCTTAACTATGGCTACATATTCCATCATTCCTTATTTATGATCAAAATTTTCAGCACCTAGTATATATTGATTTAGATGGTGGGATGACCCATGAATGATTGGAGTACTCAGTTTCATATGGGAGAGAGATGTACATAGTCATGACTCTACAATGTGATAAATATTATATGGGAGGCAGGTAGAAAGTGCTTTGAAATACAAAGGAGGAACATCTAGGTTCATGTGATTTAGAAAAGATTCAGTAGGGAAGTGACTTTGGGTTGAGTTAGATCCTAAAGGAAGGGAATAACTTCAACAGATAATGGGAAGCATACTCTAAGAAGAGGGAAACAGTAGGTTCAAAGGCACAGTATTCTCAGTGAACAGAAAAAAAACTCACTATGGTTTCTTCTAGAGAAGTACGTTTTTGTCTAGAGAAGTGTATCTCAATATTTGTTACATAAGCAATTAGTGGCTTTATAGATGGTTTCAGTTAGACACAGAAGTAAATTTTCTGTTTTTAAAAATGAGTTTTTTAAAAACTAAAACAGTTAACAATTTTATTTCCACATTTTACAATACAATTGAAAACTGCCCTTTTTTTTGGTTCCACTTCTTCCCTTCAAAACTATTCTTATTCTCTCTTTGATAGGAAGGGGGAGCAACTCTTCCTTATCATGCTATTAAGAAAATATCCAGCATCCCAGCACCGTGATCTCCTGATGAAGCAGAACAAGTAATATAAAACTGACATAAGGAAAACTCCCCTCTATCCTTATCTGTCTGGTCAATCCATTTCAGGACAAGTGGGCACTATCATGCGACGAACAGGAGGTCTCATCATTGGGGGCCCAGACATCATTGGCATGTGGCCTTCCATGGGTGGCCTCATTCCAGGAGCAGGTCCCACTGGCATCATCCCAGGAGGAGGGGGACCCATGGTTGGCATCATGGGAGGGCCCCCATATGCGGTGCTGGCATCATACCAGGATGAGGAGGACCCGAAATATAGGGGGGAGGTGGACTCATCACTGCTGTAGGAGGAGGAGCCGAGAATGGAGTAGGAGGTATTTTTCTTTGTTGAAAGACAATCGCTGTTTTGTCAATTAGGCTCAGGGCCTGCTCTTCCATCCCTTTCTGATAGTCGTCCCTCACATTCTCTTTGTGCTTCCTCCCCGGCAGTGTGTCTTTCTCACAGATGGAGAGTCATGGGTGAGATAGGTATCACAGTAGTCACAGTAAAACTTGGGCATGTTCTTTCCAGGCTGTTAGCAACGCCATTCTCTAAAAATGAGTTTTGATAGTATTAGTTAAATATTTAGTAAAACTATAGGTAGTGCATTAAAAATGGATTTAAAGATATTGCTTAGAATGAGAATAATTTTATTTAAGTAAAAACATTACTTGGTTTACAGAAAAATATTATGTTGGTAATAATGCTGGGGAATGTGAATGCAGCAAACACTGTGCAGATGGTTTAAGAATAACAGAAGTTTGGGAATCAGAGCTCTAAGAGTGTATTTGGCCTGGCATGGTGGGGAAGGGACAGTTATATCTGCTGATGGATGCCACATGCATGTACACAAGCCTTAAAGTTTCACCTTGCAAGCCCCTGAAGAGGCATTGGAGATTTTTAAGCAGAAAGATGGCATGGTCATTGTGTTTGAGAGAGATAATTCTGGGTCAGTGGAAGGTAGAAGAAAGAAGGGGCACCCTCATCATCCCAGTGTTTGTCCATATTCCATACTGTGCAGTCAGATCAGACATCTAGAGAAGATGTATTACCTTGAGTTTCCATTTAGAATAGAGGTTCAATATTGTTGGATTTTGCTCCAACAACAACAACAATCAAAAAAGTTCATTTGGAAATTTACTTATTTATTTGTTTTGTTTGTTTTCTGTTTTTAAAATATTTTATTTTATTTTTCATTGACACATAATAATTGGACATGGAGTACAGGGTGTTGTTATGATACACATGTACAAGTTTTTATCCTGTGTTTATTTCCTATTGGAAATTGTATGTTTGGGGATTTTCCCCTTTACATTATTTATTCTTGTTTGGTTGAAAAAGGCAATACTGAATGTTCTATGTGCACAATATCAGATTTACAATGAGAGGGTTTATCCTTGGCTCTATCACTTTGACCTGTTTATATAATTGCCTTGAACAAGTGCTAATTCATCGATAGTTTGGGCCCCCATGGCTCTTTAAAATTTTTTTCACTGGGGCCTATTCTTCCAAAGGGATATTTTACAATCCCATGACTTTTTCTGGTTACTTCTAGGCAAAAAGCCATATCCCAGTTTAGTAGTCACAGTGTCTGGTGCCATGCAAGAGTCAAAATCTGAACTTGGTGTAGAATGAGGCTTTGGCCATCTTGCAGCTGGAGCCTAATATAGACAGAAAGGCTACAATAGGGGAGGGGGTCTTTGTTAACTTAACCTCTTTGTACATTGGGTAAGTATATCCACTCTCCTCTCCCACCAAGCTGGCCATGAGGTTTCATACACCTGCTAGGTGGAGGATTTTAAAGTTTTTAACTTGCCTGACACTGCTGTGCACTGGTACCCTGTTCCCTAGGGCCTGGTTGGTGTTGCACCCTGATGTTTTCTCTTGTGGATGCTTGTATCAGTGCTTTAAGGGTTGCCCAAACTTCATTCAACTGCATATATACATGAAATCATACAATATTTGTCTCTGTGGCCTGATTTAGGGTAATGTCTACAGGTTCATCTATGTTGCTCTGATCTTTGTTATTTCTATCCATCTGCTCACTTTGGCCTTAGTTTGTTCATCTATATCTAGTTCCTTGGAGTGTAACATTTGATTGTTTATTTGGTTCTTTCTCATTTTTGATACAGGTGTTTATCACTGTACATGTTTCTTTTAGGACTGCTTTGGCTGCGTCCCCTAAGTTTTGGTATTTTTTTGTATCCATTTTAGTTTGACTCAAGGTATTATTTAATTTTATTTTTGATTTCTTCTGTGACCCATTTGTTGTTTGGGAGTATGTTGTTTAATTTCCACATATTTTTGTGTTTTCCAATATTTCTTCCATTACTAATTTCTAGTTTCATACCATTGTGGTTTGAAAAGATCCCTGACATAATTTCAGGCTTCTTAAATTTGTTAAGGTTTGTTTTGTGGACTAACATATGACCTATCCCAGAAAATGTTTCCTGTGTATTTGAGAAGAATGTGTGTGCTCCTGCTTTTGGGTGGGATGGACTGTATATGTCTATTAGGCCAATTTGATCTAAACTACAATTGGAGTCCAAAGCTACATTATTGGTTTTCTCTCTGGATGATCTGACCATTTTTGAAAGTAGGGTATTGAGGTCCCCTACTTTTATAGTTTATCTCTCCATTCAGATTATTTAATAATTGATTCATATATTTAGGTGCTCCAATGTTGGGTGCCTATATATTTATAATTGTTATGCATTCTTGGTGAATTAACCCCTTTATCAGTTAACCCCTTTGTCTCATTTTATAGTTTTTGCCTTAAGGTCTTTTTTTCCTGATATAAGTACAGCTACCCCTGATCTCTTTTGGTTTTCATTTGTGTAGGATACTTTTTCCCCATCCCTTCATTTTCTGTTTATATGTGTTGTTACTAGTAAAGTGAATCTCTTATAAGCAGAATATGGTTAAGTTTTTTTTTTTTTTTTTAAACGATGCAGCCACTCTGGGTCCTTTTACTGAAGAATTTGATCTATTTACATTCAAGGTAATTACTGATAGATAAGGACTTGTTACTGCCATTTTGTAATTTGTTTTCTGATTGTTTTGAAAGTTTTTTGTTTCTTTCTCTCTTGCCATCTTCCTTTGTAGTTTGATGGTTTTCTGTGATTGAGTGCCTTGAATTCTTTCTTCTAATATTTTATGCAACTGTAATTTTTTGCTTTGTGGTTACTTTGAGCCTTACATAAAATATCCTTAAAACAGGCTATTTATGCTGATAATTACTTTAATTGCATGCACAAACTCTTTCACTCCCCCAACATTTATAATTGTGACATCAAAATTTACATTTATTTTTGTAGTTTGTATCCCTTAACAATTTGTTGTGGTTACAGTTGTTTTAGTAATTTTGCTTTTTAACCCTCTTAGTAGGGATAAAATTGTTTTACCCATCATCCTTACTATAATAGAGAATTCTGAGTATTATTACATATTACTTACGCCATTGAGGTGTTTTTTTAATTTTCATATGTGTTAGGTTATTTGTCAGCAGCCTTTTTTTTCAGCTTAACAAATTCTCTTTTGTGATTTATATAAAGTAGGCCTAGTTGAGATGAACTGCCTTAGCTTTTGATTGTTTGGAAAAATTTTTAGTTTTTTTTTCATTATTATTGTTTTTAAGTAGCTGGAATAATATTTTATTAATGTTATTGAGTAATGTCTATATCCTAGTTCTTGCTAGGTAAATAAATATATATTTTATATATATATATATATATTTTTTTTTTTTCTGGGATAGTTTTTAATTCTCCATCTTTTCTTTTTAGGAACTCATTTATTTAGCTTTATGAATGTATTCAACTAATTTTCACAGAGACATGGACACTCACATTTTATCTATTCATTTATATGTGATTAAATTGTAGACTTTACATGAGTAACTGGCACAGACAGGTTTGGGAACAAACACACTGCTCTGTCAAGCATAGGCAAGCACGATTGGTGGGAATAGAAGTGTTCAAATGCAGTGAAGAGTCGTCTACTAGCAGCAAGTGTAGTATTCAGCATGCTGTGGGCACCAGTAAGCACAGCATGCTGGTGAGAAGGAGAGCAGTTTTTTAAGTCTTGGCCAATGAAGAGTGCTTCTATTCATTATCAGTCTTAGAGTCTTGGCCTCAGTTTTGGTATTTCAAAATCCATGATTTTATCACTTGACAAGCTGATTCACATCATCAAAATTAATGTAACTGAGCTATAAACCACAATGCAAATGTGTTTTCTTATGGTGTATTCAACACTGATGCCCAAGCTGAGGCAGTCCACCCTCCACCTTTTCTCTGCCTCCTTTGCCTTCACTCCATTAACCTGATTTTATAAAATCTATAGCACACAGAGTCAAGGTGGGGAAAAGTATCAAGTATCTCAAAAAGTCCCTTGGGATAAAGAGGTGATAGAGAAGCTGTCAGAGCATTGTAATTAAGAGTACAGGCTTTGGAATAAGATCCGAGTCCCATCCCAGATCTGAAACTTACCAGCACAAGCAAGTCACTAAAATTCTCTCAATCTAGATTTTCACATCTTTGAAACAGAAGTCAATATCAACATCCTCTTCATAGCGTCATTATGAAGAGTAAATAAGACAAAGAATAGAAAGTACCTACCATAGTCCCTGGCTCACTTTATGGTAGTTATTATTAATAAGAATGCAGGCTTGGCATCTCTAGCACAGTGGTTATAGTGCTGGCCACATGTACCGAAGCTGGTGGGTTTGAACCCAGCCCAGGCCAGCTAAACAATGATGACAACTGCTACAACAACGACAACAACAACAACAAATAGCTAGGTGTTGTGGCAGGAGCCTGCAGTCTCAGCTACTTGGGAGGCAGAGGCAAGAGAATCACTCAAGCCTAAGAATTCTAGATTGCCATAAGCTATGATGCCATGGCACTCTACCGAGGGTGACATAGTGAGACTCTGTCTCAAAAATAAATAAATAAATAAAAAGAATGCAGACTTAATTCCCGCAAGTAAGCTAATGTGATTCCATCATTTATTTCCCTCCCCCCAAAAAGTGGTTCCCAATCTGGCTCCATGACTTTTCAAGGCTAACAACTAACACATTGTGTTTCATCATATGCTCTGGGAACATGCATGCAGACACACACGTGTGCATGCATGAGTGCACGCATGCACACACACACACAGTGCTGCAACCATTATGGAGAACAACCTGCACTTCTCCCTCTTTTCTGAAAGGCAGCTTTCCAGATAAAGTATTCTTGTTATTTTCTTTCAACACATTTAACATATCATCCTACTCTCTTCTCTGTAGAATTTCTGTTGAGAAACTCACTGAAAGCCTTATTGTGATTCCCTTGATTGTGATATCTTTCTTATCTCTTGATGCTTTCAGCATTTTTTTTTTGTATTTGATTTTTCGATAATTTGGCTATGATGTGCCTTGGTGATCCCCTCTTTAGATTGAACTTTATTGGTAACTTATGAGTTTCTTATGCTTGAATGTTGTTATCTTTCCCCAGATTTGGGAAATTTTCAGCCACTACTTCCTTAAATGTCCTTTCTAGGACTTTTTTTCCTCTCATCCTTCAGTAATTATTATGTGAAGGTTGGTTTGCTTGATGGTATACTATAATTTCTGTAATCCTTTTTCTTTTAAATGTTTTTCTTTTTACTCTTTGGATTGGGTAATTTTAAATGTCCTGTCTTCATGTTTACTGATTCTTTCTTCTGCTTGATCAAGTCTGTTGTTGAAGCTTTTAATTGAATTTTTTTCCTTCAGTTGTTATATTCTTTATCTCCAGGATTTCCATTTGATTTTTAAAATTATTTTTATTTCTTTGTCAAATTTCTCATTTTGTTAATGTGTTGTCCAAATTTCATATAATTTTTCATTTTTCATTTCTTATAATTCCTTGAACTTTTAAGAGGATTATTCTGAATTTTTTTTGTCAGCCATTTAATACATCTCTATTTCTGAAGGGGCCATTATTTGTGTTTTATTAATTTCTTCTGTTGGTGTTATATTTCCCTATTTTTTCATAATGCTTGTGTTCTGACACTAATGCTAACACATTTGAAGAGACATATTTATCTTTTCTGGTCTTTGTAGATATTCTTTGATGGTAATAAACCTTTGTTATTGGGGTCTGTCCTAGGCTTGTGGTTGTATGGTTGGTAGCAATCTTGAAAAGGCCAACCTTGGTGGTGGGTTCTCTAATTTGGATGAGTTACCTGTTGTGGTATGAGGTTGAATGGTATTGATACCTGTGCTCTGTGGTCCAGTGAGACTACTGGCTGGACTCTGCCATAATGTGGGGCTGCTGGCTAGGCTCTGTAGTCATCTGTAATCATGCAGGGTTGCAGTTTCATTTTCTTGGATGGGCAGTACTATTGTTTGCAATCTGTAGTTGGAAAGGTTTGGGTGTTGAGCTCTGAGGCTGAGTGAAGTCTCTGGGGTTGCTGCTCAGCCACATAGTGTGTGCAGAGTCAGAGACTATGTTCCACAGATTTGTGTGGGTTCAGGCTTGCCATCTGGCCTAGAAAGTCGTAAATAGAACAGCTGGGACTGGGTGGGGTTAGGTACTCCCTCTGTGGGAAATTTCTCAAGTACAGTTGCCTCTTTACTGGGGCTGGACTTAATGAGAATCAAACTGTGTGGGGATTCATGGCTGAAAGACCCAGGAACTGTAGTTTCTGTAGTGTGATGCTGTTGACTACTTTCTCTGGCATGGTGCTTTTGCTATCTAGAGACAGAAGTACTGAGATCTACATGCTGGTCATTATGAGTGCTCCTCCCCTGATTCTTTGTTTTTAACTAGTGTTTTAAATTAGGATTCTTATAGAAAGTGATACCAAATACCTCTTTCTTTCTCTGCCATGTGAGGATACAGCGAGAGAGGGACTGTCTGCAAACTAGTAAGAGGGCGCTTATCAGCCTAAATTGATTTTAGACTTTTAGGCTCCAGGAGTGGAAGGAATAAATTTCCTTTGTTTTAGTGACCCAGTCTATGGTATCTTGTTACAGTAGCCCAAGCAGATCAAAACAGTTTGTCTTCATGTTTTCACTCATTCTATGTTCTTGTTTCGGTACCTGAACTTGTGCTTCATTTCTGTAAGTTTCCTAATTTATTCTTCAGTTTCAGAATCTGAAATCTTGACCTGCAATATTGTTCTGGCTAACACTCTAAGAAATGGAGTGTTTCTTGTCGGAACCTCCGTGGATGGATTTCTGATCCTGATTTTTCCCTAAAGTTGGGGCTCATCTAATGCTTTCACATCTCTCTGAGGACCTACCTGCCAAAGCCCCCATGTTCTATGGTTTTCCTGATTACTGGGGTCATGTTTCTATTACCATTTGTTAGATTTCTTGCCCTGTATCCCTCCTTTGATTAGCTCTCTAGGTCTCAAGGGCTTCATGGATAACCATCTTTCCCTTTACTGCTCAATGAGAATATTAATAGCTGCTCAGTCCAGAAGTTGTTTTTCACTCTTGTATAAGCCCCTCCTCGCGTGGAATAATATTAACGTATAGACTGCACAAAAATGAGGAGGAAACTTTAGAATTAGCCATATCTTGAAAATTCTGTGCATGGGATATAATCTGGTAACATTTAAGCACATAAATCATAGTAGGGAGCTATTTCACAGATAACATTTGTTTTCAAAGGCTGAGTTATGCTCCTGTTCAGGAGACAGGGTGCTCCCCCTTAAAGTTGACCTTTTCCCCCCCAATATTAATTGATTTTTGTTTGAGTCCTTGTAATATTTAATAGATCTTTTTCCTGAGAAAGTATAAACAAAGTCGAATGTTTTCCCAAGCCAATTTTAGTTTTGAAGAAAACATCTGTAAGAGGTCAAACTCAAGATAATTTCAGAATTCTAAACAGGTTTTATAACCTCTATTGGTGAGAGATCTGTATTTGTAGGATCCATAAAGCTTTTAAGGTATAGTTGATATTGAAACAATAATGACCCTGGAACAGGATATTTCCTGGAGATTAATGACCAGCTGGGAGGGGTTGATGGCCTGAGGTGTAGTTGAGGGCCATTAACCTCAGACAATCATTAAAGCCCAGGAAATGTCCTATGTCTAGGTCGTTATTGTTATTATAAATTGAAAATGGAAAAAAGAAACAGGCATACAGATTATTTGAAGGGCAACTCCATTTTCAATGGTTTGAACAGGGAGCATTCTGGGAGAATTTATTCCCCTGTCCATTAGCCAACGAGTCGCCCTGAATCCTGTGTCACTTTGCCCTTCAACTGATGGGTCTTTGTGCTGAAAAATCCCTGAATTCCCCAGTAACTGGAGTAGAGAAGACCATTCCCTTATTTCAGCTGCCTTTGCTCAGAGCGATGGGATGAAACAAACAGTGATGGTGAATTACTTTACCACTTCTCTTAATGGCGTTCTATATTACCATCTACGTAGGTCACCTGGGATCAACTGTTTTCTTCTCTATTTAGCCACAGTAAGTTTCCCACAGCTAAATTTCAAGCCTTTGACTATTTTGTTTGTGCTTATTTCCCACATCCTTGGGGGTAAAAGTGCACTTTATTTGCTTAGCAGTTGTACTGCTTCTAGTCAAGCTAGATATGGCATCTCAGGCCAATTCCTTGTTCATTTTTCCAAAAGTACCATAATTCAGAGGTATTTTGAATTCTCAACTAATAAATAATGCTAAATTTTGAATGTGGTAAGTTTCAACTTTTCTATAGCAATGGGCTCACTTTTCTCCTTTATTTTCTCCCAAGAAATTCAGAAATATTCCAAATGTAGACATCATCACAGGGCTTCCAATATTTCTTTAGGGCTTTAAAACAAATAGTGGAATATAAAATATTCAGAAATAGAACTTTCCAAATTTATTTTACTCATGAGTTATAGAAGATTTCACATCAGACTTCAAAAAATCATGTCAGTCTGACCAAAACCTTGCAGGGCTTTGGCTCTGTGAGAATACCATTTCATTTACTCAGTGGTCACAGGAAGTTTTAGCAATAAGTAAGAACAAATTAAATTTATCACTCATGAATATAAAAGAAAAAAAAACCTCTTGAAACATTTGCATTGATAACATTGGTCAGAAATATAACTTTGTATAATAGAATATTGGTATATAGTTGTAGGCTGCCAATATCATACACATTTTATAAATACACAGTCCATCCTCAAGAGGCCCCTCTTCCTGTTGTAGTGGACTTGAAATTTTTATGTTACACTGGTGTAAGTTCAGTTAAAATACAAATGCTAAATTTTCAGTGTTTATTACTTACCTTAGTAGTTACTTACTTATTAAGTAGATAATTATTAATTTTAATTATTAAGACCTTTAGATCATGATTATTTTAGAGATTTGATGTAATCACAGTAGTAAGATTAATGAATAATAAAGAGAATTATTATGAAAGTATTCTTTCACCCTGAAAATCTCTATCAGAAGAGTCTACGAAATTTCTTTTCTTGGTAGTATTTTCAGGATCTTTCTTGGTAGTTTACATTCTCTTTGATGTTGATAGAAGTCCTCTTCTGACACCATTTCATTTTCATTTCACCAAATACTTTTTGAACATGATTTTTTCTTTTAGTCTATTCTCTATTGCCCTCTAGCTCTTTTTTTTCAGACTAACATTCTTAATAAAGTGGACTAGTTTTCATGTCAGGTGTAGGTTTGTTGTTGCACAACTCTTAATGTGAATGGCATCCCATAGGGATGTTAGTTTTACTTGTGGTAAAATGGGTAAGAACTTCATTCCCACCAGCTATAACTTTTTAATAACAATCTGATCCGAAATTTTCATTTACTTAGTGTGTCTATTGATTTCTGAATTCATTTTAATTTAATAATTTCTCTCCCCAGGCCTTCAACTCCCCCTATCATCCTTTCTAATGGAATTTGGCACAAGTTATTATGGGAATAGGTTGGGAGATACTCTAAGTGATGTTGCCCATGATCACTTATAAAATCATCCTCCTGGCCCTCTACAGAACCGGGAATCTTGTTCTCCAAATGGATAAATTCCCTCCATATTTCACACTGCCAAGAAGTGCCAAAGCACACTCTTTGAATATTGATGTATTCACTTGTCTATCCCATCCAGACATGGCTGAATGCCCGAGTACCCCTGGATGGTCATCTCCTTGGCATGTCTAAATTCTGGTACTGCAAAGGTAAAATAGGGCCCTTTGAGGACTTTGACTTCAGATTAATCTTTCATGTCATTTTTATTGTGCTGCTATAGGGCAGACCAAGAGGTATGAATAATCATAATATAATGCAGACAAGAGAGAAAAAAAGGGAGAGCACATCAAATAATGGCAATATGGCCTTCCTCATTCTTTTTTTTTTTGAGACGGAGCCTCAAGCTATCCCCCTGGGTAGAGTGTCCTGGCATCACAGCTCATAGCAACCTCCAACTCCTGGGCTCAAGTGAGTCTCCTGCCTCTGCCTCCCAAGTAGCTGGGACCACAGGCGCCTGTCACAACGCTCGGCCATTTTTTTGGTTGCAACCATCATTGTTGTTTGGCGGCCCGGGTTGGGGATTCGAACCCGCCACCTTAGGTGTACGTGGCTGGCGCCTTAGCCTATTGAGCCACAGGTGCTGAGCCACCTTCCTCATTCTTAACAAGGATGAATACATAAGAAGATAAAATTAAATATATTTGTTGAAATAGTTTTAAATCATTTAACTGTGCATGCAATTAATAACAGATACCTTAACTGCAATGCATTTTATTAATTGCATGCATTTACCTTAATCATACCTTAATCATATATTGGAAAGATTGCAGAATGTTCCAGTTACATTCAATTATCAGAATAGTCATGTGTTGTTGTTTCAAAATTTCATTGTTAATTTAAATTCTAAGTTCGTTTCCTCCCTTCATTCTACCAAGAATTAACTTTTCCTTCCCCCATCTTCTGCTCAGGAGATTTTTTAATTTTTAATAGGCAATGTAGAAAAGGGACAAGACAAATGCATCCTTATTTAACTGCCTGTAATAAGGCTGAGTTCTCTGCTTGGTTAGTTGCCTTTCCTTGTGTGACTCAAAGTAATCACGAGTGCCCTCATGTGTGGCAGGCATGGAGTTCTTTCACTTGTGGGTTTTTCTGAGGGCCTCCAAAGTTCTTCCCTTTCTAGTACATATTCCCCGATATGAGAAATTTAGCTTTATCTTTTCTAGTCCCTAAACCCCTCCAAAAGTTGTGCTCTCCAAACTGAGACACCCCTCCCTTTTCCTGGTGGTTAGCCATCTTAGTTGTGTCTGGGAAGATAGCCAGAATTCAACACCTTTTGTTAGTGTCTACTGACTCTTAGGGAAGTCATCTGTCTTTGCCATGTCAAATAATAGGGCTAGACAGTTTCATTGTTGCCTCTTCTCTCAGCATCACTATGCTCTCCAATCCTCTTTTTCTTGGCTTGGGTAGCCAAGGGGTGCTGGCCAACAGGTTGTCAACTAGAAAGAATTGCCCATTTTGACTTTATGTAGTCACCTCCTATTCCTAAGATAAATTCTCCTAAGGTTCTCTCCTCCTTTGCTTTTAGGTAGCAGTATAACCTACTTTCCTTTTTCTTACATTATGCATCAAGAGGTGGCAGTGGTTGGTGGTGAGACTTATTCCAAAGTGATACCTCTTAGCAAGCTCTGTTGGGATGTTCTGTATATTTGAAAATGGGAGGGGGGGTTGTCTTAGCATATTTTAGTCCGCAGCTTTGGTATTAGATATAACTTTGGGAAAATAAGAAAATTCCTACTTGTATCATGCTTTGATTCAGAGGAAAAAGAAAAGGAAGATAAATTTAAATAAAATCCCTGTATGCTATCCTAAAAGAATGAAGTCAAAGTCAAGATGAATGGGCAGAAATCTACATGAACCTGTTAGGTAAGATTGCTGGTCTGGAGAAGGGGTGCCTGCCAGAAATCCTAAAGGGAATCCAGAGGGATGATGACCACTGTTCAAGGGTGGCTGGTGTGTTATTAATAATTAACAAAGGAAACAAAAGACATAGTTTTCTCCTGTTGGCTCTGAGGTCCTTATATCCCTCCTGGAAAGAACAGAACTAAAGATTGAGTAACATCAGTAGTGGAAGAGAGAAGCAGAGGGCACCAATGTGCTTTAAGTAAGTTCAGCTGTTCAACCCTTGATACATTATATCCAGGGTGCAAAGAACCCCAAATGGAATTTCTGTTATATGGGAAATGAATAGTCCATGAGTGTGTACTGTGTACCATGTGAAGCGTTTTATATATATCATCCCTAAGAGCTAATTTTTTTAGTTGCTTCACTTTCTATTCTTTCTTTCTTTCTTTTTTTTCTTTTTCTTTTTTTTTGCAGTTTTTGTCCAGGGCTGGGCCTAGAATATGCCACCTCTGGCATATGGGGTCAGCACCCTAGTCTTTTGAGCCATAGCTGCTGCCTGTACACTTTCTTTTCTTAAAAGTTCCTTGATCAAGTGCACAGAACCTGCCAAAATATAATTTCAAATAAAGAAAAAGAAAAAGGAAAGGAAAAAAGTTTGAAAACTATAGACTAGCAATCTTGATGTTTACTCTGAGCAAATGCAATGCTTATTATATTTTATTTCCCCTCATTATGAATTTTAATCTTTTCTAGTTGCAAGAGACAGACAGCCATTTCAATCTAGCCCTTCAAAATGGGAATTGACTGGCTTGTTACTGAAGGCTCCAGAGAACTGCTATTAGGTAGAGTTGAGTTCAAAGACTTACTAGCATCTACCAGGCTCAGAATCTGCCATTTTCTCAGCTGGGATGTCTTCTCCATTGACCTCATTCCAGTTGACCTTCTCTACCTGGAGGAAAAATGACTAAGCAGAGAGTCAGCTCTTTCAGCTGCCCCTGTGCTAAAGAGGATTCCCCTTCCCGATCATTTTAGTACAAGCTCTTGAGTTGAGTTTCACTGACAGGACACAGGCTGTATGTCTATTACTGGTCATTCCACTAGGCATTTAGAATGTGGGATTGGCCACAATTATCTCAAATGTCCACTGTTGGAGGAATGGAGGCAGCCTCAATTAGGCCAATCTGGAACACCGTTTGCCCAAAGGAAAATTAAGACGATGATGGAAAGAAAAATATATCTATAATATTTAAAATTTTCTTCTTGTTTTCTGATAGAAAGACTTAAAGTAATCTGTTGTCAAATTTAACTTTCTTCTTTAATTTCTTATCGAACTTTATTCATTTATTTCCATCTAGTTTCACTCTGTGCCCTAGAGTGCCATGACATCATAGCTAACAGCAACCTCAAACTCTTGGGCTCAAGCTGGGACTACAGACTCCTGCCACAATGGCCAGCTAGTTTTTTTTTTTTTTTTTCCTATTTTTTAATAGAGACAGGGTCTCCCTTTTGCTCAGGCTGGTCTTCAACTCCTGAGCTCAGGAGATCGCCTGTCTTGGCCTCCCAGAGTGCTAGGATTACTGGTGTGAGCCACTGTGCTCAGTCTCTTATCTAACTTTAAAGCTTGAAAAACCAGAAAATTGATAGGCTTACCTTTCATTTTCCTCTAACTTTTTATGGTTTAGGTTTTTGCAGTTATTTTTAAAAATAAATGAGGAATTAAATAGATTTAAACACCAGATAATTAACTAAATATTTCAGTAATATTTATTGTTGAAACTGATTCAGGTTATTACAGTATTTTCTCTATATCAATAAACTACTGTCTATTTCTATGACTACTGGCTTTTTTCTCCACCTATTTTTTGTGGGAGAAGCATAGAATTTTAATTATGGGATTAGCTGTCTAGGTATATGCTTTACTATTTGGCGGTGTAAATAAGTGATAGGTAGTTTAAATGAGAGGGGATAGAAAAACCTGGAATTGGAGCTCAGTGTGACAGAGTGGGGCCTATTTCATCCAGAGGAGGCGGCCTGTACACCTGGACTCTTTTGGAGCTGAGTTTATGAACAGTAGACAGGAAAGAGAGCGTACAAGAGGAGGGCCAGAGGGCCAGAGGGCCAGAGAATCTAAACATTGCCTAATGCCTTAAAATCTGGCAGTGCCATATGTTACAAGATGGGGTCTTCTCTATTTGGGCTTTGGTGCAAATTGTTAAAGTCAATAGTATCTTTTTAGCATGCTCCTTTTTCTTTTTTGTCCTTACTTGCTTTCAACATCTACCAATCAATCTATCCATGCTATTCATGTATTAGAGAGTGATGTCAGTTAGACGTTAGCACTTCGTGAACCTGCTGCTTCCAAGGCCATTTTCTAGGGAGAGGGGAATTGTTTAGCACTGAGAAATGACTCTCTCCTGGTCACATTTGCACCTGCCCTGAGGGCTGCTGGAGAAGTTCAGTAACAGAAGGAGCCCCCTGTGCTTGCTTCTCAGATAACATCACCTAGGTGAGGCCATTTTATCCCTGGGCCAGGCTGATTCTATCTCTACTGCACACCCCAGAATCTTAGAAGGAACATCATGCTCTGTCTATTCATCAATGTTCACTGGGATCTTAATATGTGCTGAGAACTGTGCTTGGTTCTGAGGGTTCCTATATAAATAAAATATCATCCATTTTCTAAAGAGTTCATTGTCAGGTTGAACTTCCCGGTTCTTAACTTGCATCCTCACAGTTCAAACTTGCCTGGGGAGGGGGATTTCAGGAACTGACATAGGTAGTTTAAATGAGAGGGGATAGAAAAACCTGGAATTGGAGCTCAGTGTGACACAGTGGCTCCTATTTCATCCAGAGGAGGCTGCCTGTACACATGGACTCTTGGAATCCTAGCATTCCACTTAGAATAATTGCCTTCCAAATTTCAATAGGTCCTGTGGTCATCAGGTTTTTCACTTGTGTCCCTTTTGTAACAGGGACCCCCTGCTCTCAATGCCTATCCCCTGCATCCCAGATGTGATTATTTGTGAGTACAGTATGTCATGTTAGAATCTTTTTTTATTTCCATTCGTAATATGATACTTTTTAGCTTTTCAAAGTCAGTCTGCCGTTTTTGTGAATGTTGATATGATGAGATTTTCCTGCCTTAGAATCTTAAGTCTGGGCTCTTCAAAGCCTGGGTTTTAACTTGCATGGCTCTGTTGTATTCTTAGGCTGTTTGGTGCTAGGGTTTGAATTTATTCCCCTCTAAAATTCGTGTTGAAACTTAATCCCCAATGCAACGGTGTGAAGAGGTGGGGACTTTAGGCCATAATGGCTCTGATCTCAGGGCTGAGATTACTCCTTATGAAAGAACTAGAGGGAACTTTCTAGGTGCTTCTCTACCCCTTTCTGCCATGCGAGGACACAGTGATCACCTTCTAGGGGCTGCAGCATTCCAGATGCTATACTAGAAGCACAGACATGGCTGTCACCAGACACCAAATCTGCCAGCACTTTGATTTTGGACTTCCAACCTCCAGAACCATGAGAGACAAATTTCTAGGGCTTAAAAATTATCCAGTCCCAGGTATTTGTTATAGCAGGACAAAAGGACTAAGACATTTAGAATTTAGTGGTTACATTTTGTTCTATTCCTTTAAAATTTTGTTGCTAAAAGGGACTTCCTGATGGGTCAGGAGATGAACTTGTGGCTATTTCAAAAACCCCTCATCTCAGCACTGCCGAGATGCAGCTGGTCTGGGTGCCTCCCAGTGGCGAGGGGACATGCTTCTCTCTTCATGGATCCTGTTATGTGGGTGAAAAATCTCCATGTGATTCTATGCTCTAATTTATCATGCAATGATCATATTAGCTCTGTCACTGTCTTCCATTCTGCCTTCTGAGCCCCACTGAGATGTGAGGCTATTATCCTGCACAGGAAGGTGGTGACTTTACTCGTCACAGAAGGCCACTTCCTGCCTGTCCTGCTGCATCTCTCTGGAAGCCTTCCAAGGGAGACATCCACTACTTACACATCTATTTGCACTACTTGGGCCTATGTTTAATTCCAATTCAATTTTCTTCCCATGAAGGCCTGCTGTAAAATCCTGACTATTCCCTCCTGAGTTTCCCTTCCTTGTTGTAAAACAGTTTTCCATTGTATTTATTTATTTTCTGACTCTTTGACAAAATCTACCTTTACCATGTTTATTTATTCTCCAACTTCTATTCATATTTCATCTCTTCCAGGAAGCCTGCCTGGCTATTATAACTCATTTAGAAGTCATAGCATCTAGTTATCTGCTGCTAATTTGGTCTTTTAATACCTTGTATCATAGCATAGTGGTTAAGGTCACAGTCCTTTGAGTCTGACTCTCCAGATTTTTGAGCTGTTTGACCTTGGGGAAGCTATTTACCATTTCTAAGCCTCAGTTTATTCATCATTAAAATGGGGCCAACATTCGCCTTTCTCGGCATCTCTACAGAGTCTATCTGGTGTTTACTTACATAGTAAATGCTCAGGCAGGAGAGAGGAAATGTTTGTAGCTTGTTTTTGCCAATGACGGGTTTACTTTAGAAAACATTTTTCTGCTACTTTAGAACAAAATTTCTTACCAATATTGATTAAGACTGGTCTATGAGCAAAAATCTTAGTGAATTTAGAGATTGTGGATTATGGACTAGACATTTTGATCTCAAAATGTTTAAATTAGCAATATAACAAGAAACAAAATCAATTGATCTCACTGGAGATAAAATTAGGGTGATAAAAGTTGTCATACACTTTCCTGATAGATGTCAAAGGGTGAATAGCTTATTGACAACACGATGTGGCTGCCCATGGATTATAATATATAATATTATATTATGTATTGAAACATTCTGAGTGACTGCCTTTTTTTCATGGAGAATGTTGGAATGAATCCAAACAGACATTTAGGAAGTTTTCATTATGGTTCATTTTTTCTCATAGATTTTCCTCAACAATCTTATTGATCATATTTAATCATAGACAGATAAATGGGGATTGATTCAGTTTCAGGAATTTTTTTCTCAGAGAATTTGTTTTATTTTTGTTTAAGGAAAGTTATTGCCTGGTCCGAATTTGGCCTTTTCTTGGTGACCAGAAAGGGCGTTTCATTTTACAGCCTCTATTCTCCCTTGTTTTGCTCAGAAATTCTGTTTGAGCTCATTTGTGCACTAACTACAGAATCTTAGAATCAGGTTTATTATTATTTTTGAAGCAAAAGTATGAATTAGATGATTCTCAACTCTGAAAGTTAGCGTATTTCCTCTAATTATCACCATTGATTTTTTTTGGGGGGGATGGGAAAAACAAAATATTAACTGATTATCAGCATGATTTAAAAAATAATGATGCCTGTAATTTCATAACTACCACAATCAAAATATGTTTAGTGCTTATTACGCTCCAGCATTCAAAGTTCTCAGCCCTTGGCCTTTGGCCTTTATAAATGGCAGAGTGGTATACAGGACTACTCTTCCTATAACTTTACCCTGTTCTATTTATTTTTTGGCTAAATTCATACACACACACACACACACAATTTTGACCTTAATTAAATTATCAGATGTTTTAGTTTGAGGTCAGTCTTCATGACACATGCACTTATCATGCTAGCCTCCACTCACTTAAAATGTTTTTAATTATTTTGATCAATTTAGCCACTTATATCACCTGTTCCTTTTGCTTGACATGAGACACATTTATATATACGTAACTATTTAAAAAATGAATGTTCTATGACAGTGTCATCTTTCTGATATTTTAAGCAGAAGCTTAGAATCCAAATATAAAGGAAAAATTCAACCTCATTGGTTCCACTAAATAGAAATAATACAACTGATGAGGTTGGATGAATGTGTACTTTCAAAGACTATCCCCCCATTGGCACTTATGCAGGCAATGAGGGCTGTTGGCACTTCCCAATTTATTCTGCTGCTAGGTTAGTGGCAGACTTTCTTTTTTACATCTATGTTTCTTATATTTAGAAATGTTACAGGGGAAAAATTATATCTCAGAAACAAGAAAACATGGGGTATCATTTTGTTAATCTGATGTAACATACATTCCCTCACTGCTCTGATATGAAAGGTAAGTTCCTATTATTTATACTTATTTATCACACATGGTCAAGATTTAAGGGTTTGAAAGGCATGAATGCTGGGAATCTTGTATTGATCTTGTATGAACACTGGTATAAGTAAAATAAAGGCCACCAAATTGGTTGAAAAGCTCATGGATGGGATGAGTCTCTCCCAGAAGTTATCAGAAGCTTTCGTGTTGCCTGTCGTCCTGCCCGGGGAGAGGAAATCAACTGGCTGGGCCTTCTACAGATCTATCTTGCTGGTCCAGGCCAGAGAAGGGAAGGCCCAACACCTGACACTTGGAGAGCTTGAGCCTGAGAATGAAAAATTGCCCTCGAATTTGAATGGAGATAAGAGAGAAGGGGACAGTGAAAGATGTTCCAACAGCGAGGGCACGTGGGTTTGGCGGCTGCCCATCCCTCTTATCTCACCTAATGGCAGGCGCCTGCCAATGTTTATTTGGCCATTGCCATTCACCAGCTGCTCCGCTGCCATGTTGTTTTTCCTCCCAGATGGCAACACGATGTTCCACGATAAAACTGACACAAAAAACAATGCAAAATTTGTCTAAGAGAGGTTCAGCAAGCATGAGAAAAACATCTGATATCTCTCAGAGCCCGCCAAGTTCGCAGCTTACAGTGCCAGAGTAATTATGGGATGATTTGAACAGAGGCGAGGCACGGGGAAGCCATTTCCAAATGTATCAGGTAGGTTTCCAGAAGAGGCAAAACCCTCGGCTCTCTGGCTGCTCTAGCGCCCTGACAATCGCTGAGTGGAGTGTGTGGCTCCCAGAAGCCTCATACATGACTGAAGTCTGTGCTTTACCCCATGCTGCCTAATTAATGGCTCACTATTTTAAAAACTCTTTTATTCAATTAGACTCTGCTTTCAATAAGATAAACACTCTCGCTATCAAAATCCTGGGAAAACAATATTCGTGGCCTGCCTTCTCACCAAAGCATCTGCTTTACTGTCACCCCTGGTCTCTTATTCCGTCTGGCTCTTGTTTCGCTGTTTGATTTTGTATAAATTGATTGCTATTTGGGGTATTAATACCAAAATGTCTCTGCCATCTTATTACACTAAGACCTATTTCCTTCTTAGCTTCTACACAAGAACCCAGATTGAAGAGAATCGTATTATTATTTTCATTGATTATAAAGAGTCCCCGATGTTTAAAATGGGGCAATGACTGGATCTCCTATTCATCACAGTTACTCAGAGTGCTACTGCCTTTGTACCATGTGGGTGACCATTACTACATTGTTTCTTCAAGTGGATTTTTGTGTGAGATGCTGGAGAGCTCTTTCTTTCTTTCTCTCTTTTTTTTGGCTGGGGCTGGGTTTGAACCCACCACCTCCAGCATACGGGCCCGGTGCCCTACTCTTTTGAGCCACAGGCACCGGCCGGAGAGCTCTTTCTTTAATTTAGCCTTGTGCATCTTCATTTGGCTCAGAATTTCCTATAGGGATGATTGTATTCATGTCTCTTTGATTAGAGTTTCAGAGTTACAGATTATTTGACTTGCGTTAGAGACAACATTGAGAAAAAATGGTTAAAAAAAATCCTATTAGTAATACTTGAAGACTTTGTCCCAAACTGGTTCTACTGTGCAAAGGTTAGTTTCAAACTGTTGTTAATGAAGATAAACACTAGAAAATGCCCAGTAATCTTTGGTGAAAACTATTTCATGGAATTGTAAGTGCCACAATGCATGGATACAATTAAAAAATGGATTATGTATTTATCTGGTTTGGCAAAAAAGTTTTTATTGGAGGATGAATGTAACAGGAAAACCCGGGCAAGAAATAGTGACACATTCCCACATTTTCCTTTCTACTGGAAAAAGCAGTGGAGAAGGCTCTGAATTTCCTGAAAAAGAACTGAGTTTAGGTCTGTGCCGTTAACCTGGCTGAGTCATTTAACCTCTTGTAATCTCTGTTTCCTTTATATAGAAAATCGACATATGAGTAATAGTCACCAAATACCACTGTTCATCAAACCAGGTGAAAGATGCCTAAGAGTTTTATGAAGTAAAGCATGATATAATGATTGGTGTGAATGTGTTAACAGATGGCACCTTGGTCTGTTTAGCTCCATATTCAGAAAGTCTTTTTCTTAGACTTTCCTTCCATACAAGATTCTTTTTCTTTAATTTTATAATTTGTCACTGCAGCTTTAGAAATCCTGAGAGGATAGGTTAGTGCAGATTTTATAACTGTTGTGAATATTTGACCTTCTAAGGGTAGAAAAAAAATCTGAATATACTAACATTTGAGGTCACACTCTAATTCAGTTTTGTAGGAAGCAACATCATTTGACATTTCAACCTTTTTGCAGGACAGATTGTTGGGCATTTTCCAAGGTAGCAAGAGCTAAACTTTTCTTTCCAACATTGAAATCAGTTGGCTGTCGATACACAGGTGGAATTAATACCTGTATAATGTACATATCCTGTTCATAGTCAGATTGGATCCAAATGATTCCATGGACCTGGAGTAGTGCAAGGTCAGGTGGAGGACATGCAGAATACTTGAGCGAGAGGTTGACTTTACTAATCTTTGCTTGTTGGAGCTCATGTTAATCTAAGCTAGATCAGCAGTTCTCAGCCCTGGCTTAGAATCACCTGTATAATATTTATGTCTATTTGGTTTCAAATCTTCATAGCTATTGTAGCTTACCAATTACCTATGGTGAAATAAAGAAAACAGCACTGATACCCAGAAGAACTCATGGCCATCATTCTGATTTAAATGGCTTGGGGTGGTCCTCATTCATCAATTCTTTTTAAGCTCTGCAAGTGATTCTCAGGTGTAGCTAGGCTGAGAATTATATATCTAGAGACAAGTGGCAATAATTTATTTACCAATATGTACACAATGTTTAGGTATTCAGTGAAGTGTGTGGATTGACTAAGTGTGATTTTTGAGTGATCACTGGGACATTCTGTGATAGTGTAAAAATCATGTTTTCTGAATGATACATGTTAATGTAGAATTTTATATTTTTCTGAGCATAAATTTATCTAGCTTTTTGATATCCAACTTGATATTTCCATATGAACCATTAAATATATCACAAATTTTTGAAACAATAGAAAAAATAGGATAAATTTCCAAGGTGGTAAATATTGACCATTATGTCTTCTACCAGAAGTGTCTAACACAAAGTAAGTGTTGTGGGCTGAAGTATGTAGCCCCAAAATTCATGCTAAAACCCTAATTCCCAGTATCTCAAGTTGTGGCCTTATTTGAAAATATGGTGGGGTGGGATCCTAATACAATATGACAGGTTCTCATAAGGAGAAGTTCAAATGACGAAACAGAGAGACACAGGAGGACTCTGTATGAATACTGGAGCTATGGGCCGGGCACAGTAGCTCTCACCTGTAATCCTAGCACTCTGGGAGGTAAGGGTGGTAGATCACCAGAGCTCAGGAGTTCAAGACCAGCTTGAGCAAGAGCAAGACCCTGCCTCTACTGAAAACAGAAAAGCTAGCCAGGCATGGTGGTGGATGCCTGTAGTCTCAGTTACTCAGGAGGCTGAGGCAAGAGGATTTTTTGAGCCCAAGAGTTTGAGACTGCTGTGACTTATTATGCCATGGTGACAGAGTAAGCTGTTTAAAAAAAAAAGGAAAGAATAAAAGATAAAAAAAATGGAGCTATGCTGTCCTAAGCCAAGGAACTATGAGGAGCTTGGAAAGGCCTGGAACAGATTCATCCCTCTTGCTGTTAGGTGAATCCAGGCCCTGCCACCACCCCCTTGATTTCAGATTTGTGCCCTTTAGAACTGTGAGGCAATCCATTTTTCTTGTTCTCAGCCACCTAATTTGTGGTACTTTGTTCTAGCAGCCCTAGGAACTGATTCAGGACGTATTTGGTTAAATATTGATTAAATGCATGGGTCTCTTACTGCTTTACCTGCACTATCACATTTGTTTTTTTCACAATCTCTTAAGCAGTGCTATTGTTAGTCTCTTTCTGTGCATGAAGAAACTGAGGTTCAGAGAGGTCAAGGACTTGCTCAAGGTCATATCTCTGTGCCTCTTTAAGCCAGAGCTCCTAAGCTGTCTGCTGTGTAAAAGGCAGAGATGAAAACTGGAAGTCACTGTGAGTCAGTACAGTGCACAGAGAGAGCACACAACTTGGAAGGGCAGAATCTAGAATGTCAACCGTTCAGTCTGTCGTTCCGTTAGCTTCTCTCCCTGTCTCTGCCCCACTGCTCCCAGCCTGATGCAGATCAGAAATCCATAGTGGAACAGAGGCTAAGTGGTCTCCTCTGCTTTCCAGGGTGGGCCTTGCTCCACTCACTTCTCAAAGTCAAGATGAGGTGAAGGAGGGGAGGAGAGGGAGAGGAGAAAGTCTATCTTGATTAGTAGTAGGCGTTCTTAAGACTTTAGACCCTTCTGGGCAGCAGGCGGGTTATTTTGGGGATTTCTTGGAGACTCTTATTGTTCCCTGGCAAAGGACATGCGCCCTCTGGCTGACCCTGGGACCTGATTCTTTCTGTTGGAGTCATCCTCCCCTGGCGGGTGGCCACTTGGGCATGACCCTTCGATGGCAGCCCAAATCCTGCTACTTTTCTTGGCAGCTGTTCTGACTCAAAGGGAGCATTTGGCTCTTTTGTCCCATAAAGTCTGGAAGTGCAGGCTGCTTTCACCATGGCCCTCTTGTCTCCTTGGACATAAAAGACAGCAGCTCCTGCAGGGCCTTGCACATTTGGGCTCTGTCCAGACTAGAGTTGGACTCCAGGCTCTGTGTCCTCCAAACCCGAGGGGTTGCATGTCAAACCCTCTGTGAGGTTTTCCTGAAGCCTTTCTCGCTTGGCTTGAGTGATTAGAGCGGGAAACGTCTTGGTACATATGGATTTTAGAGAGAATTTCATGATGTGCTTATAGACCAAATGTTGCCAGGGATGTTATTATGACCAGAAAAGAAAATTGGATGTAATATAAATGTCCATGTTATGACCCATGGATATCTCATTTTAACATTTTAATCATTTTAAGCAATTTAGCTTCTCCTATGGAAAATCTACTCTGTGACAGGCACTGCACCAGGAGAAGACAGACAGCCCTGAATTCCTAAATCATGTACAGCACATTCCTTTGGACCGTGGTCTCATGCATGTTAAAGGACTTCAGGTGAGAACCAGAGAATGGGCAGAGCACTCAGGGAGGGACTGGCACCTGTGAACATGTGTGCACTCACGTGGCCACAGTGTCAGTCCAGATGAATGCTGCCAGCCAGGCACTGGGCTTGGCATGAGGCTGAGCACAGAGAGACAAACCTGACTGGTCACTCCATGTTTGCATGTGACAATTCAAAGAACTTATACTGCAAGAAGGGGAACAGGAGTCGGGGTGGATAAGCGCAATAGAAGGGGATACGTTTTATGCTAAAATTAAGGTGACCAGATTTTAACACTGGTAAAGTGGGAAACCATTGATCCAGGGTGGGGTGGGGTGGAGGAGGAGTGTGTTCTTGATTAAAAATTTTGTCTATATGGAGCAACAAAATTTTTCATAGAACACAAAAATAGTATTGTAATGTATTTTTTAAATTTCAATATAAGTACAATTTACAAATATAATACATTAAAAAAATTATGTATAGGGTGGTGCCTGTGGCTCAAAGGAGTAGGGCACCAGTCCACCTGGGCAACCTTGCCCAGGAGGGGAGTAGGGAGTTTACATTAGCCTTTTCATTTCCAAATGAAGCTACATTAACCTCTTCATTCCTAAATGGAGTTATAGTAACCTTTTCAAGAGCTGAAAACCATATATTCCCTTCCCATTGTCCCACCCTTCCCTAGATTGTCATGCATTCTTTCAAAAAATCAGGACTTTTTTAAAATGCCGTGGGATTACACGATCTCTGTATATATCTCAGCTCCATAATTTAGTGAGGTGCGTTCCCTTGGACACATGCACTTAGATTCTCTGAGCTCAGCTTCCTCACCTGGAAAATACAAATCAGATAACTTGTACATACACATCCACTGTATTTAGCTAGCCAGCGCTTTTTGCCTTGCTCCAGATACTTTTATGATTTGAAACTGTTTGTATGAATGTGTACAATAAAATACATAAAAATAGATGAAATTCTTGGCCAGGGACAATACAGATAAAGTGAGGAGTAAAGACGAAGGGGGAAGGTAAAACTTACAAGCATAATGTATTTGCTCCGAAAATGATATGTACTAAAATTCCCTATAAAACTGTAAAGTTCTACTTAATATTAGTTAATGTTTAATTTTTTATAGTAAAAATTATATATTATTATATTTATAAATACATTCTTTTCTATTTTCTACTTACCTATAATTGACCCCTCTTCACTAAGTATGGATCACAGTGATGCCTGACATTTATGGAGAAATTCTAACATGAATATTGTGAAATATTATGCAGCTAACTTCTAGAATGAAAATCAAACTCAGAGTTCCAAGGCTCAGAAGAATGAACTCTGACTTCCAGATAGTAGCTTCTGTGCCTTTTGTGGACTTCTATAGTTCAAATTCCAGTTTGGGCCAAATTCTTTATTCTAGTTTCTCAGTAGCTAAATAAGTTGATGCCTGCCAGTCATGTCTTTAGTAGTCTTTTGTCTAGAGGACATCTGCCTCTCCCAGAAGGTCAAAACAAACTACTCTTTGCATAATCTGAGGAACTTCCATGCTCAATAAATTTCAGTGATCAAATAGGAAGTTTTTTTAAATCACTAGGAAATTGTTTAATTTGTCCCTGGAAGAAAAACATCTTAACTGAAGCTTGAAAAATTTGTTTAGTTTTACATGAGTTTAGAGTGTGGATATCGTTTTCCTTTACTTAGGAGCAAGGCTCAGTATAGCTTCCTATTCACAACCTGTTTCTGATACTAAACCATGACTGAGTCTTTGGTTCAAACTCATAATCTTGATAAGAATTTTGTTCTTGATAAGATTTTATTTCAGCGAGTTTATTATCCTATCCATTTTATAAGTGTTTTACAAAAATGAAATTGCTCTCCATTCAATCAGAGGACCCAGCTCTAGGTGAAGAGTATGGTCTGGCAGAGATAGAGACATTCCCTAAGATATCCTTCCTGCTGTTTGTCTTCAAAAATTCATATGTAGATGGATCACAACCAGGTCACCTGTGCCTCTGCCTCTCTGCAGTCAGCCCAGGGTGATTCTCATTGTTACCCAGAGATGAGTAAGGTAAGCACAGGCCTAGTTGTTACTTTTTAAAAGCATCATATTTCCATTAGTCTGATTATCTTACTACTATGTGGGTGCATTGGGGAAAGCCACAGAACAGGGTGGCCAAAGCCATCTGAACACATACATGCTGGTTCAAATCAGGGCATGTAAGAAAAAAATGTGTTGACACAAACTCAAACTTTCAGGGTTCTTCTTGGGAGCAGATCATGATTTGTGCATTTATTTATTAATTTATTCAACAAATATTCAGCACCTGCTGTGTATCAGTCAGTGTTCCAGGCCCTGGGAAAATGTTTGTGATTAAGAAAGAATAGAAAAGGTAAAAATCCCTCATTGAGCTAACATTTTAATTGGGCATCAGACTATGAACAAGATAAATAAGTAAAACAATTGGTGCTAAGAGTTAAAGAGAGAAAAGACAGGATGGACAGGTAAACGAGTCATGAGGGTAAAGGGAGTTCAATTTAGACAGGAGGCCAAGAACTTGACTTCTAAACTAGTCATGTCGGATGAGCCAAGTTCTTCCTTGCACCAAAAGAGCAAATTCAAAGGTGGAGGTGGGGCTGGGTTAGAGAGGCAGGGCAGGAGGCCAATGTGGCTGGATCGGGTGAGAGAGCTTGATAGTTGGAGATGAGGCTAGACAGCTAGTGGGCCGTGAAGGGGTGATCATGTAGGCCTCAGGGACCACACTGTAGACATTGAATCTCACTGATGGAGATGCATTGGAAGGGTCTGGGCAATGAAGTGATATGACCTCACCAACATTGAACAGAGTCACCCTAAATTACTATGAGAATTAACTTCAGACAGAAGTGGAGATTATCTGGGTGGATGTTGTCATAATTTACACAAGAGATGACTGTGGAGATGGTGAGAGATGGTATAATTTGGGATGGAGTTGAAGGTAGAGACAATATTTGCTGCTGAGAAGGTCAGAAAAAGGAAAGTTAGGGATGACTCCAGAGCTTTTGGTCTGAAGAACTAAAGTGATGATGGGAGACATCTGGAGAGGCGTCAGCCTCTTCTACCTCTCCATTCATTCTTTCCCTACCTTCTACCTCTCTGTTGCTTCTTCGGCATTCCTTAACCCATTACAGCTTATGCATTTATGTCTTTCACCTTCAAGTTCAAGATTGTCCTGTTTCTTCCTGTGTCATACCATTTTATTGTTCAATAGTTTTTCTATTTATTTTTCAATTTGTTGTTAACTAAAAAAAAAAAAAAAGATTCAAATTCCCTAGAACATAAATTTAATGTGGTAGGGATTATGGCCTTTCATTCTAGAGCTTCTATTGTCTTCTCTTCTTAACAGAATTTGTGGGGAAGCCAGAAGATCAGAGGGCTAGATGTTAGGAAATATGCATCATTGTTTCGGTTTTGTGATTTTGGGTAATATGCAAACGTTTTTCAGGACTTTAATGTTCTCATCATTAGATCACAACAAGGAGACACAGTTGGCAAGGCTATTTGTGGAACTGACCTCTAATGAGTCGATGGTTATGTCTTTGTCCTGGATGTTTCTACTGGTCAGAAGCAACTTGGCTCCCTGAATGGTGCACAGTCCCTGGATGCAGTTCATGTTGATGAGCTATCACTCATCAATCTACAAACATTTGTTGGGCACTTATTACAATTTAGGGGGGGAATACTAAACACTGCAGAGAACACCAAACACTTGTGATCTTTGGTATAAAAGGCTAGTCATTCTACACAGTTTTTTGCAACCAAACCAATGAAGGGCATAGCATGGTAAGAACTATGATAAAAGATAGAGGAGAGGAGATTAATTCTAACTAGAGAATGTTCATTAGAAAGGACTCCAATTAATTGACATTTCAGCTACACCTGGAAGAATGAGTAAGATTTTGTAAGTAGAGATGAAAAAAAGAATTCCAGACTAAATGAAGATCATTAAAAGGGAATATTGATGGTAAAGTATATTAGTATATTTAGAAAACAGTGAAGAGTTCAGCTTGTGAGTCAGGTATGTATTATAAATCCTCAGATGTCACCCCAAGGACAGCAGACTCTGATGTCCAAGAAATGGGGACACCTTGATTTTGTTTCTGGCTTTCTAACTTCTTTTTCTTTCACTCTTAACTCTACTTATTACCATCACAACTTGATCCCACCTCATTCTCCCCATTCTCTTTCAAAGCCGAACTCCTGGACTGTGCTTTCTTTCTATTCTGACATTTGTTTCACTCAGATTTTCAAGCTCTTTCTGAACTAAGGTCAGTAGTACTTGCTGCACAATTTCAGATCTGCAGCCACAGAAAGAATAGCTCTGGAAAAAACAGGACTTGATAAACATCTTTGTATGTGAAGACTCTAGACTGCTTTTTTCCCCCTTTTATTAAGTCATATACACATAGATTATGAATATACTTGTGCATTAGTGGGTCTAGACCACTTCTTCTTCTTCTTCTTTTTTTTTTTAATGCAGTTTTTGGCTGGGGCTGGATTTGAACTTGCCACCTCTGGCATATGGGGCCGGTGCCCTACTCCTTTGAGCCACAGGCGCCACCCCTAGACCACTTCTTAATTATCATCATATGTAGATCTTCTCTATTCCTTTTAAATATCCAGATACATCCAAGTCCCTTTTCTTTTGCTTCTTAAACATTTAATTCTCTAATATTCTTCTCTTATGTTATGAGGTCTGCAAACAATTCTTTTTTTTTTTTTCTTAATGATTGCCCTGGATTATTCCATGAATAATCTTAAAATGTGTAATGTTAAAATTTGCTTTTTCTGTATAAGTTCAGCACTGTAATGATTTATGCAAGTTGTATCAATAATATAGGGGGGAGAGCTAGACATATTTTATTCCTAAACAAGAAATGCATATGTAGTACTAGTCTTACTTTATACCGCTGAAGGACCACTGAAGACCTGCGGGTCTGTGCTGGAAGACAGTATCAGGGAATTGTTAGGATATGAGAGTCCATGAGCATGGATGGAGAGAAAAAAAATTACATCTTTTCGCTAATCTCTCACTGAAAATTTAACATCTCTGTCAATTAAGATAGGTAAATAAACCACATTTGCTTTAGCAATACCTGAGAATTTGTCACTGATGGAAATCACAGATATTTTTATAGCATAACATAGTTGTTTTGGGTCTCTCGAAATGTCATTCCTGCTCATCACTATTTTAAAATTATGGTATTACTAAGTTCACCACTAGATATTGATGTGTAACAATTTAAAGAAGCATATGTATTTCAATGGGAGTTGTGGCAAAGGATCAAAAATAAATTGCCAGTGGAGAAAAAGAGTTACAGAAAAATAGAACAGCACCTTCTCTCTTAATTTAAATTATGTTGATATATCTTGTTTCTTTGTAATTATCTGTCTTTTATTATAGGCACTTAAAAATATTCTCAGGAGAGATCCACAGATTTCACCAGACTGTCAAAGGAGTTCATGGCATAAAAGTTTTATAAATTATAGAGTAGGTAAAGTTTTGAAGTATAGCTAGAATATATATATTGTATACATACACGGGAGAGAGGATAGATAGATGGATACCGCACCTTGGAGACAGACTATTGCCTTTGCCTCTCCTATTTTCAAAGCAGAAGATGATCCAGCAGTGTGGGCAACAGTTGGTGACCATTGTAGCCATAGTGAAGGCCTGGGCATATTTATTTTATTTTTTTTATTAAATGATAGTTGTGTACATTAATGCAATCGTGGGGTTACAGTGTGGTGTTTTCATATACAATTTGAAATATTTTCATCAAACTGGTTAACATAGCCTTCATGTCATTTTCTTAGT
>CAUYQV010023219.1:0-15383 GCA_963574575.1 Galagoides demidoff | reverse complement strand
GTACACCTAAGGTGGCGGGTTCGAATCCCCAGCCCGGGCCCGCCAAACAACAATGATGGCTGCAACCAAAAAATGGCCAGGCGTTGTGGCGGGCGCCTGTGGTCCCAGTTACTTGGGAGGCGGAGGCAGGAGACTCGCTTGCGCCCAGGAGTTGGAGGTTGCTATGAGCTGTGATGCCATGGCACTCTACCCAGGGGGATAGCTTGAGGCTCCGTCTCAAAAAAAAAAAAAAAAAAAAAAAAAAAACAATGGACCAGGCACAGTGGCTCATGCCTGTAATTCTAGCAACTCTGGGAGGCTGAGGCTGGTGGACTGCTGGAGCTTAGGATTTCAAGACCAGCCTGAGCAACAGCGAGACCTCCATCTCCACTAAAAGTAGAAAAACTAGCCAGGCATCATGACAGGTGCCTGTGGTCCCAGCTACCCAGGAAGCTTAGACAAGAGGATTGCTTGAGCCCAGGAGTTTGAGGTTGCTGCAAGCAATGACTGCATAGTCATGACTCTACCCAGGGAGACAGAGTGAGACTCTGTCTCAAAAAAAAAAAAAACAGTAAAAATGGCATTGTTATGCCATGTGTGCATGATAATAAGGACTATGGGAAGTGTTTTGATCACTTCTAAGACCACTGCACTCCAAGTACTCTCAATAGCCCTTGCTTTAATAAAAGTCTTTTATGTGTAAAAAACTCAAACACTGTTATTTTGTAACATCCATTGTTATGTTTGCTTTGTGTGAGCCTTGATCTGAAAATATAACTTGTAGCACTCCCAAAGGCTATAAAAACTGTTTAGTTAACCCCTCTATAATACCAGCAGAGGGCAGTGCCTTACCTGGCTTAAGTAAACAAGTGGAAGGCTTGTGCAGGTATTTGCCATCGTTAAAACATATTTAAAGGTTCCTATGGCTACAGGGAGAGGCCCAATGAAATCAATTTGTTAGCTGATAAGTGGTCCATCTCTTCCCATGTGGTAGGTCCAGTGTTTAGATTTCTGTCAATGTGGTACAGTCCCAAATAGTTTTGTGTAAATATGTTTATGCTGACTTGATTGCTGTAGTAACAATCCATTTTCATAAGCCTATTAAGCCTAAGTCTTCTGACCACCTCATGCACCTACCAATAGACAGGTGTATCCTTCAAGAGGCTGACCTACTTTGGTGGGTTAGTTTCTTGGCTTTTTTGGCACTGTATCATACCTCCTCTATGACATGTTTGGTACAAACCAAAGTATAGTACACCCAAAGACAGGCAGAGTAGGAACCAATGTGGTAATTTTTTTCCCACATCTCTTTACTTGGTGTATTTTAATACTGATTTTGCCAAAGTGTCAACTAAGTCACTGGCCACCACCCAGGAATGATAAAAATGTGAACTTTAGGAAAATGTTTGTAAAGGACATACTCTATTGCTAGGGATATTGCATGTAGCTCACCTCATTGGGCACTTCAGTCTACCACCACCCCCAGAAAATTGGAGTGCTTGTGTAACAGTGATAGTCTGCAGCCATCCATTGTGAGCTCCTTCATACCCCATGCTCAGCCCATAAGCAAAGAGAATGGTGACCATCCTCCCTCTGGTCTCCAAAAGGAGGAGGTGGAGGTGTTTCTGGAGGTGTTGTCAAGTTAACCTCAGTGCCAGGGTATGTGGCTCTTTCCTCATGGAGTTGTGGTACTCTAGGAGGGCTGGGTTTAACTCAGTCCAGTAGCTATTATTTCCATTTTAATAAAGAAGCCTCTGTTTTTAGTCTAATTTTATGGGGAGCTTTGTCCATGATCCAGAGCATACTAGGAATCTCAGTTCCTGGACCAGTTGGCTCTGTCTCAGTAAGAGCTTGTCAGTAAGTGCCCAGTATGTCTCCAGGGGTTGCCTCTCTAAGGGCAAATACCCCTGGGCTGATCCTGTGAGTTGCTTATAACCAAAAACTCAGGTTCAAGGCATCTGCCTGTTCATTTGGTCAGGAGGCTCATGGAAGGAAATTTTGGTATGGCAGAACTCATTAGTAGTGGCTTTAAACACAGGCCATTCCAGGGAATTGAAAGGTAAGAATTATTACTCACTTCCCTCCCGCTTTTTTTTTTTCAGTGAGTCAGCTATGGCAGACCATAATCCTTCAGTGCTTTGCCTTAGCCAGTACTGTGGCATATTTGCCTCCTGCACTGGCAGAGAAAGATGAACTCGTTCCCACTGACTGGAGCCTACCAGTGACATAAAAGCCCTAGGCATGTTCCTTGTTATGTGCCAACTGAGGATATCTATTCCAATAATGGGAAAAGGGACAGTCTCAGGGATAACAACCAATACAGAAACATCTTTTAGCAGAACTGGACCAATTTTAACAGTGAAGCAGATAATTACTCCTTTAATTAGTCCTCTTCCCAAACTGTTCACCTCCTGATGAATCTCCTCCCTTTAAACCAGTGGTTCTCAACCTGTGGGTTGCAACCCCTTTGTAATAATAAAAATACATTGCAGTATTAGGAAGGTTGAGAACCACTGCAACTAAAGCATAAGTGACCTCTGTGATTAGGTATATTTAAGCACTTGTGTCCATCAGAGCCAGCCAGTGTTTATTTTTTGGAACTCAAACTATAGTTAATGCAGTAAAAGGGTGATTATCAGGTGCTCGCTTCAAGCCTGTTGGGACCTGTGTTGGTGTTGGTCCCCGCCACTGGCAGAGATCAGGGATAGGTATGGAAGGGTTAGGGCCATCTCCAAAGGAGAGGCCTTCCCACACTGTGCTCTGACCTTTGTATGTATTATAATTACTCCATGGGTTTATCAGAAATTATATAATTTGGGACCCCCTTTTTCCCTCAGGTCCAATATATAACCTCTCTTGTTTATCTTGGGATTCATGCTTAAACAGGGATCCTGGCTGTAGGTAGCTTATTTGGCCTATGATGGGGACAGCCTCACTGTTCATGGTAATTTTGATTTAGGCCAGGTGTGGTATCATTTATAGCTTTAACAGGAAACAATTCTCTTTGTCTTTTATGTGTTTCTATTAAACCCAGGGCAGCTGTGTCAGAGCATTGCCCCCCCCCCAAGAAACAACTGGGTGGACTCAGGATTCAATTCAGCCTCCTCTGGACATGCCAAGTCACCAGGCTGCATGCCATCTGTTGCCTGATAAACCCATTCCAACATCCTTAGCTGACAGGAAGCTAATGTTTCCCATTGACAGTCTGCCCAGAGCTGTTAGGAGCCCTAACATAGAATAGGCAGCTTTACAAACTGTAAATATCCACATCAACAAGGTATGTGTGCACTGTGGTCCAAAGCCTCCTCGGGGTTACAACTACCTTCCCCACTAGTTGTGTGATATCCTTCAGCAGGGACACCGTTTCTCCATCCCATGTTCTAGCTTCTCTTGTAGTATGACCATGTGTATGAATATTAGTATTTTTCAGTGTGAGTGAATGGGAAAGCATGCTTTATTGGTGGTGATGTTTTTAATATGTGAATATATTTGAGAGAGTGTGTGAGCATGTGTGTGAGTTGGTCCATGAGTCAATTTGTAATCATGTGCATGGATATATGTGTGAATGAATGTGTAAATGTAATCTTATTAAAGTATAAATATATTAGTGTAAGTGTGTGAGCATGGGGATGTGACTGTATATGAGTTATCTATGTGGGTGAGTAAATAGGAGAAGTTCATGCTGAGTGTGAACATTTCTGAGAATATGTAAATATGCTGAGATTATGTAACATATGCTGTTTGTGAATGCATTAATGTGTGTTGGTTAGGAAATATGTGAGTATATGTACATTAACATATTGAGTGTGTCTGTATGAGTTTGTGAACATGTGGATATGAATGAATGTGTCAGCAAGTTTGAGTGAATGCATGAATAAATATATTTGCATGAGTGTGTGTGTATGACTGTGAGTGAATGTGTGTCTGTGTGTGAGTAAATCTGTCAGCATGTTCATGTGAGTTCATGAAAGTGTGTGTTAATGTGAGTCAGTGAATGTATGAGCATGTACATGTCTGTGAGCATGTTTTTGAGTTGAGAGGAATTTGAGAGCATCTTTGTGTGTGAGCATGTATATATCACTGAACAGTAAGTACATTTGCAATATATAAACAGTATTACTGTATTATAAGTGCATGCAAATAGCTTATGTGGAGATCTATGTATGTAAATATTTGTAAGCATGTTTGTGAGTGAATGTGTGATCATGTTAAAATCTAGTATGCTCATGTGTTTGCATGATTGTGTGTGTTGATGTGGATGAGTAAGTAAGTGAGCATTATATGAGGATATGATTGAATGAACACTGTTTATATGTGTGTAAATTTGAGCATATCTGTATCTTTCAGCAAATGCGTTTGAGTAAATGTGAATGTGTCTCTGAGTAAATTCGTAGGCATGTTCATGGAATTTAGTAGGTGTGTATGAAAATATCTAAGTGAATATGTAAGCTAGATCATGTGTGAGACCATGTTACTGTGAGCATATTTGTGTGATAAAGTAAATGATTGCGTTCATGTTTATGAGTAAATTTATGATCATGTGCATGGATGTTAGCATAGTGTGTATACATAAGTCAAAGTCTAAGAATGTTCATTTGTGTGAGCCTGTTAAACTGCAACTGTATTTTTTTAAGTATAGACAATGTGCCTATGAGTTTGTGACTGTATCTGCATAGATGAATGTGTGAGCTTTGTGATGAATGTTAGTGTTCAAGTGCATGTGTGAGCATGTTAATGTGCATAAGTGAATGTGAGTGTGTGCTAGTGAACATATATGAGCCTGAGTATCGTTAGCATATTCATGTAAGTGAATATGTGAGCATTTTGTGTGAAAGTATGAACACAAATGTAATCATATGAATGTGTCTATACATGTAAGTTAGTGAGCATAGTCATGTGTGTGAGTGGATGTGTAAGTTATTTCGTGAATAACTATGAAAGCATGTGGGTATGAACCTGGGTTGTATAGGAGTACATTTTTGAGCATGTTCGTGTGAGTGAATGTGTTTCAATGTTAATGAATTTTTTGAGTGTATTTAACCATTTCTTGTGTGTCAGTGAATTTTTAAGTGTGTTCATGTGAGTAAATGTGCATATGCGTATGAGTGAATAGTTACCATGTTTGCATAAGCAAGCATAATACCAAATGAATTTGTGAGTGTATACAAATGATTACATGTGAGGATGTCTGTGTGTGAATGAATGTGTGGCTGCATGTGTGATTGAATGTGTGAGTATATGAGCATCTTAAAGTCGAGGGTGCTAATGCATATGAGTTAATATGTAACATTGTATACATGAGGCATATTATATTTGAGTGTGTGAGTGAATACATGAGCATGTTAATTTAGTATATTTGTGTGTTTGAGTGAAAGTGTGAGTGTGTTTGAGTATGAGTTTCTATAAATCTGTGAATAAACCTTTGAGCATGTTTGTGAGTAAATTATAACTGTGCGGATGTATGGAAACATGCCTGTGAGAGTTGAACCTGTTCATGTGTGAAAGTGTAAAGTGAATTTACTTGTGTGCTTAAGTGAACTTTTACATGTATTCATCTGTATAAGTTTATTTGTGAGCACGTGCACAGATATTAGCATGTTCATATGTGAGTGAATGTGTAAACATATTCATTTGTGTAAGCTTGATGACATGAGCATATTTCTGTGTGTGCATGTGATCATGTATGTGTGCAAATGTTGTTTATGTTCTTGTGTGAGTGCATTGATGAGTGTCCATGTAAGTTTGGGAGTAGGTTCACTGTGTGTGTGTGGATGTGACTGTGTTTGTGTACCAATGATGTGTGAATATATATGTTTATGTGTATATGAGCATGTCCATGTATTTGAATGCATACCTATGTGTGTTCATAGGTGAGTGAATGTGTGCATATAGGTGAGTATATTCGTGTTTGAGTGAATGTGCAAAGATGTTTATGTCTGAATAAATGGATGAGCATGTCTATGTCTGTGCATGTTAAAATGTGCTCATGAGTGAATATGGGAGCATGAGGGAGTTAATGAATGTGTGAACATGTTTGTGTGTAAGTAAATGTGTTTATATTGGTGTGATAGTGTATGTATGCAAAAGTGTGATTGAATGTGTGAGCATATGTGAGTTTGTTCATGCATGAGTGATAAGGTAGATGAGTGTGATCTTGTGTGTTAAGGTATGAACATGTTCATGTTTTTGAGTGAGCATTGGTGTGTTTTAATGTGTGGAAGCTTTAATGTGTGTACATGTGTGTTTATAAGCATAAAGACTTGTGACTATGTGAATTTATTCACAAGTGTGAACTTGTCCATGAATGATCGTATAAGTGCATGTTATTTTTCAATGAACATAGGAACATGTCCATATGTGCATATGTTCATGTATGAGTATGACTGTTGGGCACATAAGTGTATTTGAATGTGAGTGGGCAAGCATGTACATGGGCATGTAAATACATAAGAATATCTCTATGTAAATGTGTTCAGATACGAATGTGTGTGCTTGAGTTAGAATGCATTCATGTTTCTAGGTATGTTAATGTTTGTGTATGTTCATATGTGAGTCAATTTCTGAGCATGTTTACCTATATGAGCATAGGCATATTCAAGTGAAATCACATGTATTTTCACTTGAGCATGTAATGTGTATGAAAGAATGTGTATGTATGAGTGAATTTGTAAGCATATTTTTGTAAATGAATATGTGAGCATGTTTACTCATGTCTGAGGAAATAAGCGTGTCTGTGAGCATGTTCACATGTGTTAAAGCACAAGCAAGTTCATGTGTTCAAGTGTGATAATGTGTATATATGTCTGTGACTGTGATAGGTGATTTGATTTGTGAGCAGAGCATGCACATTTAAATATATTAATGTCTTATTGTGTTCATAAGTGCCTGCACATGTTTGTGTAACTGAATGTGAGTTGTACATTTATGGGAATAGTTTCCTTTTTTGTGAATTCATTTGTGATTTTTGTGTGAACATGTTAAAATATAAATATGTTCATTAAATACTTGCGCATATACAAGTTAACATGTGAGAATTCAAGGAGTATCTAAATATATGTACATGTTCACATTTGAGTTAATGCTTGTGTTCATTTACAAGCGAATATATGTGTCTTTGAGCATTTTAGTGTATGTGTATGTTCATGTTCATGTATGTAAGTGAATCTGTTATTGTATTCATTTGTGAGATAATACATGGACATGCTTATGTGTGTTTTTACATGCAAGTGTGACTAAACACATAAGCATGTGTCTGAGTGGGATTCTTCCTCCTGAGGTTTTTCTTCAGCTCTCTGTTATCACTGTCCACAAGCAAGACTCAAACATATTTTGATTTAAAAATGTACAGTAAACTATAGAATGCTGTGCATAAATAAATTTGTATTATTCCCTATTGGTTCAAAGCTGCCTATAACCAGCTATATAGCAAGGCCATTTTTCTCTGTGTATTACATCATGCTCCTGCTATGGAAATACGCATGACCTTCATAATTTAGCTTGCTGCCTTCACTACAGGCTGACTGCCCAGAAGCTGAGCTGCAGAAACTGGACAGCAAAGAAAGAAATGTTTACTTGAAGCCCAGTGCTTCAGAAAGCAAAGTGCTCTTGGACATAAGTGTCTGAATAACAAGTACAAAGTAAATGGGCCTCTATGTTAGGGCACACCTTAGACTCCAGCATTCAGGGCTACTGTGAACAAACCCTAGCAAAATGGTATATAGTGACAGGGGGTTCAAGATAACACAATTCTTGATTATAGCCTTTCAGGCCTCCTACATGCCTTTAGAGTACAGAAGCTGTGTTAAGCAGTTAATAAGCTCCAGTGCGGCCAGGCAACCAGCCCCCTTCCTCCCAATTCCTGGATCAGACTTCTTGTCCTAGACTATTCAGTGCCACTCAAGCAAATCCATCCCTTTTTGCAGACCCCTAGTGACCCTGAGGGCAAGCACAGAGCCCTGTCCAAGGGCCCCTAGCTAAAAGAGCAAGTGATAGCTGAAATGCAGGCCACCTTCCCCTCACCAAGCCCTATGTCCTGACAGAGATAACCCACAGGAAAGAATACTATGTCTATTTTATCTACCCAAAGGGGCCACTCCACATGCTATCTACTTACTAGGCTGAGAACTTAGCTAAGGTATACCCACATCTCTAAAAGGAAAATTGACAGAGATACCTCCAGATAAGGTACATAAATGGCGTCTTTATAGTGATAGCTTCAGCCTTGTACTCCCTGATGAGCTCAGGAAGACAAGTAAAGTGATAAGGGTAGCTGCTTCCCTACCAAAGGGTAGCATCCATTGGAACTCAGTGCTCATATAACAGGTGAATAAAAGATGAAAATGTTTCATTCATTTCTTCACTCTACAATATCAGGATGCCTATGGCATGCCAGGTACTGGGCTGAGTGAAGCCCTCTGGGAGCTGCTTTTAACATCACAGTGGCAACCCAGTTCTTTTGCCCAGAAAGAAACAGCTCTGCTAGCTGTCATTATTCCTATCTCTTCTCCTCTATTCACCACCCCATTCCCCCTTCATCAAGGAAGTAATGAAAGCTCTTATTTGAACCTGATCAAAGCACAGCCACTAAGGTCTCTCGTTGTATACCTGCCGGGAAGAGGAAGGAACAGGATAATCCTTAAAATTCTATTCCACCTCAAACGCAGAGGGAAATTTGACCCTGAGTCTAGTGAGAAGCCTCACAGGGAATTCTAGAGGTCCCTAAACCCTGAAACTCTTGGCTTAGTTTCCCTAAGGTCCTGCTTGAAAAAAGGAATTTGGATAGGGGGGTAACTCTTTCATGGGATAGGTGGCACTGCCTGGATCTTGCTTGCCACTGCTGACCTGATAGACCTGGGGATGGGGGCTTGGGCTCACTCGGCCTGTGGAGCAGGCAATGGTTCAAATGAGTTTTCAGTATTATCCACACACTACTACTTATCTGGACAGTATTTTCCCTCATATCTTCACTGTTCTTTACTTTACACTCCTTCCCCTCTGTCCTGGCTGCTCTATTCATCTCTATCCAGTGTCTGCTACCATTCTCCCACTGCATCTTGCTTCCATCAGTTAAATGCAATTCAACACATACTTTGGTCTGTTCACTCCTTGATTCCTAAAGTCTCACTCTGTTCAATAAGGAAGCTGTAAATCTCTACCAGGTTCTCTTTCCTCTGGGCTAAACAACCCCTAAAACTCTAGCTTTGTCTCCATAGTGTTTACTGTTCTCCAGATCTCCTGGCCAGGCTTCTTCTCTAGACGATACTGCAGTTGCACATTAGGTATGAAAGCTACTCCCCTAAAACAAAGACCTCACTCCTCTGTGTCATGCTTTGGTCTCTGATCCCTCCACCCCTGCCACCAACACCACTCACAGTATAGCTGTTTTACCTACTGATCTCTACACACACACACACACAAACAAACAAAAGCCCCAGACTTATAGCCTGTAGTTCCACCATATGTGTAAAGAAGGTCCTGAGTTATTCTTGTCCACCCACCTTTATCTACTCTTTGGCCAAATCAACCCAGGGACCCACCTTTTCTCATAGACCCCAGGTTCTAATTCCCAAAAAGCTTAATGCAACCCAGGCTTCACCTGATTATACTGACAAATCAGGATCTATGTGAAAGACGTGGCAAGGTACCTTGGAGATAATGTGGACCAGCCACCCCTGACAATCCCTGAGGTTGGTCCTTGCCCCTGCTCCCAGCCTCTGGCCTTGGATATCAGCTTAGATGGCAAACTGGCCATAAAGCAGTGAGGAGAATGTGCTTGGTGTGTCTAAATGGTTGTTGGTTAGCCTTTGCTGAGAAACATGGGGACAAGGAAGGGAGAAAATGAAGGTGCTACTTCTTTGATACCCACCAGTCTTGCCCAATTGATCCAAACTCTGTTGTCATGCCAGGAAGAGCTGGCTGTGCCCTAACACCTGAATTCTCATATACCCAGACCTCTCTCCCTCAAGACTCTTGGCCTCTTCCCTAGGGGTCCAGCCTAGAAAAGACAGTGCTATCCTTGCAGCATAAGGTTATTGGAAGAGCCTGCCTTCTGCCCTGCTGTCCCTAGATGTACACTCATCTTAAAACCTGGGGGTTGGGCTGCTCAGGAGACTGAGGCAAGAGAATCACATAAGCCCAAGAGCTGGAGGTTGCTGTGAGCTATGACGCCACAGCACTCTACTGAGGGTGACAAAATGAGACTCCATCTCTAAAGAAAAAAAAAACAACCTGGGAGTTGAACCTTATGCCTTCACACCTTGAAAAGAATAATAGCCCAAAGGGAAAGCAACAGTCAAGTGACCCACCTGTAAATCTAAGGCCCAGGGTCTTGGTTTTCAAGGTGTAGTAATTCAGGAACAAGGTGACCAAGGCCCAATCTGGGGAACTTGTGATCAATGGAGAGATAAGAACAGAGCTGAGATGTTTCCCAGAGGTAGAGGTGATAAAACTTGGTAGGAACTAAAGGTTTAAAGACAAAGGGGAAAGTGTCTGATGCCTGGGTAGACAAAATAGACTGGACAGAGAATTGTGATGTATACTGTACAAAGTAGACAATGTGCTTGGTTTTGAGCAAACTGAATAGGGTGAGTGCCCAGGGTGCAAAGAACGTGTGCTCAAGTGCTGTCCCACACAGCCTGACAGAATATGGTGCAGAAAACCCTTGCTTGAGAAGCACAGCACTCTGCAACTCACACACCCATTTCTGTGTCTCATGCTTCTCAGCCACACTAGGGATGTACTTTAGGCTTGGTGCCATCACAAAGGAGTATAGAGAAAGCATAAGGCCTCTTAATATATAAAAGCAGAGAAGAGGAAGAAATTCCAAGGACAGAGAAAAATGCACGGGGACCGGAAGCCCCAGCGTACTCTTCCGTAGGTCGCTGCAGGGTTAGGAAGGTGGGATCTGAAAAGGCAGGTGTAGAGTCTGGGGAGTACTACTGATCAGCTTACTAGTGGGCTGGTTTGCTGTGTCTCAGCTCTTTTTGACCTGCCACAAGGATCTCAAGTGTCTGTAAGTGCCTTACCTCCAAAATTTGATCTTAGGTGGGCATAACATTCCATTGACATCCTGTTTGAAATCTTCCGAACCACAGCCTCATCTGCAAAGTTTTTCTGAAACAGAGAAGTCACTGGTCATCAGTAAATGCCACTTTGCTTCTCAGAACAGCAAAGAATACCCAAGTTGACAACTTCCCTAGGCCTTCCCTTCTCTTTCTCACATGCAGAAACATACAGCCACAGGTGTATACACTGTTCCCATCTATCTTCTTTCCCAAGGTGAGTCAGCAAGAAACATAGCAGTGAGACAGACTCCTCCTTCCCGCCCCAGCATTGACCCAGAAGGTGAGGCACAATGACTCTATCATACTGAAAGGTTCTGGACCCAAGGATAAAATCATTCCAAGATGTAAGACAAAAGAAAAATGGGGATCCAATTCATGCAAGTAAAGTAGCCTTTATTCCACCTGAAGTGCAGGTGGGGTGAGATTCCTGAACAGTGAGAAATCCACATGTGGGCTATGGTGGACAGGGATTTAAAGGGTTAGGGCAACCAGGATTGGTGGCATTCCTATTTTGTGGGAGGGACACAAGTCTGAACCTTCTTGAGTGGGTCATGAACTGTACCCTGTCTTGGCAGGCCATGAACCTGACCCTGCCTGGGCAGGGCAAGTTTATTTGGGCAGTTTACTCCTGATTCTATCATACCAGCCTCTTTTGCTTATTATAAGGAGATAGGGTGATGGGCATGGTGTCTCTTTGACTGCTTCTTGCTGGGGCAGGGGCTGCATGGGCAGCCTATAAAAAGAATGGAAGTGGGGGAGGAATAGTGTTTACAGGAATTCTTTGCTTTTTCAGTTTGAGGTGGTTGGTATTCATCAGGGTGATGATATGAGCAGTTTTCAGGTGATTGTTCAATAAATCAAGAGATGAAGCAGGGAATTACTGATCTGTAACTGAGAATGAGAAGGATTATAATTAGCAACTTTATGGGATTGATGGGTAGGGGAGAAAGGCCAGAATCAATAGGAGGGATAGCCAGAAGGAAAAAAAGAAGGAAGAAGAAAATTGAGTTTCTTCAGAAAGAAAGTCTTGGAAGGTACCCTGTAGCCACAGATTTTGAAAGGCTTCAAGGAGGCCATTCCAACTTTGAATGTGGTAGAGTAGCCAGGCATCCTGAGAAAAGTTATAGAGAAAAGGAGAAAATCAGGGAGGAATGTTATACATTTATTAGGAAGTGGATTCTCCAGGATCCTGGTGAGTTTAAGGTGGCAGAAGACAGTACTTATGATTTCCAGCAATAGTTCTGCATTGGAAGTTTACCTATAGAACACAGTTCTATTCAGGATCAGTGAATCGTAACTGGGGAGTCTACAAGGTGAACTGTAGGAGATGGAGCACCAGGCTTATTATAGAAGCAGCCGCTGGTTCTTGAGGGAGGCACTGGGAGCAAGACAATCTCCTAAAAAAAAAAAAAGACAATCTCCTAGCTAGCATGGAGATGTTTTTCAGCCTGGAGACAAGCCCTCAAGCAACTGCCTGCCTTAATGAGATAAGAGCAGTTGCTCATTATTAAAAAGGTGTTATACTTTGGACATTTGTGGTACAACAGGCTGGGAGTTGAGCCCATGGGAAAAGAGCACATAGTGATCATTAAGCATGTAGCTCCAGTATGTGGGCCCCCCACACCTATCGTATAATGTTTCAATAAAAGACCCCAGCAGAGGTTACTAGGGCCTCTCCCTACACCTATGGGAAGCCCAGCTCTTGCAGGGTTGTAGCTTCAATATGCATCCCGGCTGTTTTTATTTATACAGTGATGGGGTGCCACAGCAGGCACTCACAGCAAATAGCCATGGGGTTGCTTTAAAGAACCATGTGAGGGCCTGTCCAATGAGGAGATAAAGTCTTGTGGGGCACTAATTTTGTTAGATGTTGTGTAAGGAGGCTATTCATTTGTTTTACTTTTTCTGATGATTGGGATCTGTAAGGCACATGTAGACACCACTGAATTCCTAGAGCTTGTGACATTTGGGAGGTGATGTGGCTGATGAAAGCCGGACCTTCAACACTCTGAATCGAGCTGGGGAGATTGAATTTAGGAATCATATGGTGACCTTTACAGTGAATAATGGCAGTTACCTTTGGAAGTGTAGCTCCATTTAGGAGGTTTTTAATGAGTATGGCATTGATGATAGAGGAGCCTTGAGTGGTAATGAATCCCCTTTTTCTCCATATGGCTGCACAGTAGAGTTGTAAGGCTTTAGTGAGGGCTAAGAGTTCTGTTTGTTGCGAGGAATGGATGGGGGCTGAGTAACAGATGATAATGTGGGAATAAGACATGATAACAAAACCTGTCTTGGCAATGAAGTGAGCAGTGGGTTTAAAAGAACAGTCATCAATAAACCAGGTGTCTTCAATATTAGGTAAAAGAAAAAGAGAAACATTTTGAAAATGGTGTAGTGTTACAATAAGATCTACAGGGAGGTCAGATTGAGAGAACGGAGAGGCTGTTGGGGAAGGGTTGGAGAGGAGCAGGATGGGTAGTGAGAGGTGGGAACCAGTGGGAATCATCAAGGTTGCTTGCAATTTTGAGAGAGTATCTCTACCAAGTAGAGGAACATTACATGAGGGAATAATAAGGAATGAATGTAAGAAAGAGTGTCCAGAAAGTGTGCACCATAAACTTGGAGTAACATGGAGGTGGATTACATTACCATTAATACACATCATCAAGATCTCTGTTCTAAAGGACCTTAATAAGATGGCACCATATAAGAGGTTGCTCCCATGTCTATTAAAAAAGAAACTGGCTTACTTTCCACTAGCAAATTCCTCTGGAGTTTAGATTTTGTAATTATCCAGGGGACACTGATCTTCCAGGAACCGTGAATTTTCAACAGCTAGGCCCAGAAGGTGAGGAAATTCAGGCACGTTTTGGGTGTATCTACGAACAAGACCCCCAGGAGGACTTGAGCAGAATTTTACCTTACTCTGGGAATGTCTGAGACCAAATTCTCAGAAGGACTTGATTTGTTAAACTTCCAGGGAGGCTTTCTGCAGGTTGGACACAGTTTGTGGGGAGGGTTTTGCTTTGGGCATAGTTTTGCCCAGTGACCTGGACTGCCACATTTAAAACACAGTCCCAGGGGAAATCTCATTTATTGAGAAATACTGCAGACTCAGGACCTGGAGCAGCTTAGAGCCTGTGAATAATAGCTATGCAAGTCTGCAATAAAAAATGGCCTCCGAGGGGGGCAGAGGCAAGATGGCAGACTGCAGCCAGCTTTTTACAGAGACTCCCATCCAGAAGGAGACTTAAAGGACAGAAGTTTAGCAAGTAAGCCAATGGTTTGGAGCTGAGCCAAGAGAGAAGATTGAAGAACGCATGTCATCCTTGCTGAGCCAAGCTGTGACCCCCAAAAGACAATCAAAAGGTACAAAATCCATCACCAAGCAGACAGGAGTCCCCTCCCCCACAAGAAGAGTTTGCAGTTTACTCCATATGAACAAGCGAGCAGAGTTCAAACATCTTCCCACTCTATCCCACGAAAGAGACCCCCCAACAACTGGACCTCCCACCCTGCTGGTGTGCCACGGCACCCTCCTGCCAAGCATAAAACTGTAAAAATGTATAAAACTGTATAAAACTGTATAGATTCTCTACCTATAACTCTGAACTCCCAGGATTCCCCCCCCCCAGGTCTGGAGGTTTGTCACCCATGGAGTCCAGATTCTTGGGCACTGTCTTGAGAGGAGTGGAGGGGGAAAGGGCTGGTGCTGCTCTGTGCTAACTCTGTGGCACGAGAGCGAGTAGAAAACGGTCAGCTGAGTGGGAATCATACAGGAGTTGCGGTTTCCTGAGTTGTAGACCAGCAGCAGTGGCAGCAGGAGGGGGTCACATCCCTGAGGCCTTTCCAGAGACACGCCCTGTCTCTCTGGGCAACCAGAGGTTCCGGGCAGCAGTACTGACATGGGCAGAGCATGGGGAATACATGCAGCTCACATACTTACAGGGAGGGGCCGTGAGTAGACTGCTTATCTGATCATAATCCCACCGAGCCCTCAGGGGAATATAGCTGAGACAAAGGCAGTGGGTGGGCAGAAGCTGGAACTGACACCTGAGTGTAAACTCTAATTGCTTGCTGCCCAGAGCTGATTTTTGTATCAGCTCTAGCAGTGTCTGACCTGCAGAGGAATTTAGCCTTGCTCTGTCCTGTTCTGTCAGCAACTTCAACAAGGCTTGGGGCTGGAATTGAGTGAATTGTCCCTGCCTATAGTAAACACCAAAGGTACCCCTGCCAGACACAGATCTCCTGCTGACTCAGGACAGGCAGTCATAAACCCAGGGAGCAGTTGCTCACTGGAGTGAACTGGGTCACAGCCCTGTGGGATTACCAGTGACC
>CAUYQV010023213.1:0-13522 GCA_963574575.1 Galagoides demidoff | reverse complement strand
AGACCCATGGATACTGTTTTAGTTTACAATAGAAGCCTTGGATAACTCTGAAGTTAAATTAAGATCCCTCTACTTCCCATCTGTCATTCATTCCCCATCCATATTACCTCCTCACCTGGACTTCATCTGTACTTCAACAGCTATCAAACCTCCCTTTCAAAGAAAGTAGCTGATATTGCATATATACTTACAAGGAAATTGCTGCCTTTCAGTTCTTTCAAGGCTTAGTTCTATGAAAGAGTGCACTACTATCCCTTAGAGAAGCATCTTTAGCTATTTGTAAACAGGTGGGAGTATGGAAGACCTGAAGAGTTGGTCTCAAGAAATCCAAACAGGTCTGTGCTTGCTCTGTTGTGCTTTGCTTCAAACCCCTTATCCAAATTCCACTGAGTACTTGGTTCCCTTAGAAGGGCAAGACCTGCTTCCTCTTCTCCTTATTCTCCCATTCACCTTAGACCAAATCTTTAAAAACCACTGCCTACTTAGATAAGGTACCTAAAAACAAAGAAAAAAAGAAAGACCTTAAAACCAGTCCTTATTCTTCTATGTTTAAATAAACAAACAAAAAACAACTGCAGAATTCAACCTGCAATATTTGGCATACGTAGACCCGACTTGTGTATAAAGTAACAATAAACATCTCAGGTTCTGAAGGTCAGCTATTTAGATATTAGATTTTTCACTAACAAGCTGACTATTGCTTTGGAGCAAATACTTAATCATTTTGTCTCACCTTCCTCATCTATGAAATGAAGATGATGTATCATAATATTGTTGTAAAGATTAAATTAGTTATTTCACATAAAACACTTAGAACAGTGCCTGCCCTTGATGCCTTGATATTCAGTAAAGGTAAGATCATATTGTTTTACGTTCTTCCTCCAAAAAATACATATTGCATGATGTAACCCCTGTAAGGCAGTCTTCCCTACCCCTCCTCAGGTACTACCAAATCTACACAAGCATTAATCAGAGAAACAGATGATCAAAAGTGGCACAGTTGACACAAAGATCCCCACTGTTTTTCCTAGAGCTTTTCTCCACTGGATCCATGACTGGTTTGAGTTTCGCAGGCACAAAAATAAGTAAATCCTTCTTACAATAAACTTTAAACAACACCAAATCAGCTCATGACAATTTGGGAGCCCGCTGCTCTTTGGAGAATGATTCACAGTGATACCGTTCTATTCACACCACTGCCCAATGAGCTGCCATGCACAAGCACAGCAAAGAGTATGTGCTAGGAAACATTCTGAGTGGATATTCTACACATGAGTCTTGAAGGGTGTCAGAATGTGGTTTGACTACATCCCGAAAGAGGTATCTAAAACGGCAGTACTATGAGATAATAGGCCCCCATCTCCTTGCTCCCACTTCTGCCACCCTAATCTCTTTCCTACTGAATCTATGCCTGATCTCCATAGGCAGGATATATGTTTCTTTAGTCACCAACCAACTTAGACCAATATATATCATCCCAACTCAGCCCCACTGACACATCAGGCTTGGAATGAGACATAACTTCTGGCCTGAGGACTGGGTTCCATTACCATTGTTGAGGTCCCATGTGGCTCTCTTGGAGCCATAACACTCCCTAGAGCATGTGTTTCTCCACAAACCCATGATTTATCCTGTCAGCTCCCTCACCAGTACCCTGTTTAGGGCTCGGTTGAACAACTGGACTTTGGTCTTGCTCCCTACTCCTTAGTCCTGAGCAACTACTCTCAATAGTAAGTACTTCAGCCCAGCTCCCAGAACCAGAATTGGCCCCACTGCAGACTACTGCCCAGGGATTTCATGGAACTGATTTGCTCATACATGTCCTCCTGGTTCCCTCTCTCAATCCAGGACCCATGGAAAGGACTCTCATCTACTGTACTCATTCCATCTGGTAGACACTTCTCTTCCAATCTCCTAAATCATGTCTCCTTAGAACTACTTATTCCCAGAATTCTAATTAAGTCTAATGTGAACTCTGCCTTGGCTACAGGACTGTCTCTAGAATCAGTTTTAGGAACATTGGCTTTCTCACCCCAACCCCATCTGTGGTCCACATACATGTTTGTGCCTGATCCCTTGCTGCCTATGCCTTGCCAACAATAGAGCATGTGACAAAGAATGCACTGTGAAAATTTCTTGGTAATTAAAAAAAAAATCTCAAAAAGTTTTAAACTCATGTGTTAAAGGTAAATTTCAAAATGTCCATAGACTTAAAACAGCCACAGCAAAACATCAATACAAACAGAATGTGATCATATTCATTTCTTGAATTTTCCATCTCATCAAAATAAACCACCTTGAAGAAAATGTCAAGATATTTTTGAACCAACCATCCTGCCATGTTTCTATCAATTTGGACACGCCTACCTCAAACCACTGCCCGTGGGACTGCATCTTGAGGATGACACAGGGGTCCGGTTTAGAAAGGGCATCTCTGTCGGAAATGCCTTTGCATGCCACACGCAGCTCAACTTTGGTCAGGCAGGGGCTGTTGAAGATTCCCAGCGTGTTGGCAGCTGACTCATAAATGTTGCTCATCTTCTTCATTCTGTTTTATACAAGTAAAAGAAGAAAAAAGAAACACCAATCACTGTAGTACGTGTCAAAAGAAGTCCCCCCAACCCAGCATGCTTCAGGAAATTGTCTGATACACAGTTTCAAATATGGAAGATGTATTTATTATCTCATTTTCTTTTTTTTTTTTAACTATTTTTTTTCCTTTTTGAGACAGAGTCTCACTTTGTCATCCTTGGTAGAGTGTCAGGGAATCATAGCTCACAACAACCTGAAACTCCTGGACTCAACTGATTCTCTTACTTTAGCCTCCTGAGTAGCTGGGACTACAGGCACTCGCTACAGTGTCTGGCTATTTTTAGAGACAGGGTCTCACTCTTGTTCAGGCTGAGCTCAAGCAATTTATATGCCTTGGCCTCCCAGAGTGCTAGGATTTCAGGCATGGGCCATCAAGCCCAGTCCTATTATCTCATTTTCCAACCTAGTGACAAAATTCCAGTGAAGCAGATCAAAATAAACAAACAAACAAACAACAGCAACAACAAAACAAGCACTGGTGCAGACTTGAACACTATTTTCCTGTAAGATTTGCATACATTTGCATAGTAAAATTTTTGGTCTGTGAAATTAATGAATTAGTGCAGTAGACTGCAAACTGTAATCCAGCTCTAAATTAAGTACATGGCTTTTGTGGGGGGTTTACAGATTTGTTAGTTAATCAATTTAATCACATTGCAAGTTTTTAAGACTCCCTAAAAATCCAACATTCCTCCTGTGTTATGACACAGAGAAGTACATTGTTCCACCTGAAGAAATAGTCAAATTTCTCATCCCTAAAGCCTGGCCCACCTTCTCAAGATGCCATAAATGAGCCAGCGCTAGAGGCTCAGCGTCTGAGTTCTTGTCCCAGGTATTTAAGTCTCATCGCATCTTCCCTTCCCCACTTTCATCTGCCACATTAGAACTCAGAATCAAAAGAGAGCAAGTGAGAAGGGAGGAAAAACACAAACCCTATGATTCTGAACTCATGGAACAGCAACTGCATACTAGGCCCATGCCCAACTCCACCAGACACCTGTATAATGACACTTTGCATCCTAGAGACACAGGACACAGGGGTCCTCCAGGGACCAATAGCGCTGTCCTCCTTCTGTGAGAGTAAGGACATTGGAAGACTTTTTTCAGGAGCAAAATTCAATAATCTTCTCATGGAATTCTATGTCCTTCCTTGTAGATTCATTAGGAAAAATGATAATGGTTTCATCAACCTCACACACCATGGATGCCAAATAGCAGAATTTCTTCATCTATAGAAACTGAGATAATCCCTCCCTCTCTCTGTCCCTTCCTCTACAAATATTCTCTTTGGTACTGGCACCTTACTAGGTTCAAGTGAGTACATATTGCTACCTCTTTTACAGGGAGATGTCTGTACCTCTGTGTCCCACACAAACTCACACACATGAATAAAGTTTTATTGTAACACAGCCATGCTCATTCATTTACACCTTACCTGTGGTTGCTTTCTGTACAGTGCTAGAGTTGAGTAACTGCCTACAAAGCTTAAAATATTTACCATGTGACCCTATTGAGAAAACGTTTGTCGAGCTCTGTTCTAAAATATCAGGTAAAGGGAATTTGTAGTGGAGGAGAGTTGCAATCCTATGTTAGTGTGTGTTGTGGAATTAGTTTGAGGATGAGAGCTATTCTATCTTCTACCAACCTAAACACTAATAGGGACTTGGAGATATTTTTCTTAACCTTTAAGTGAATTCCAGCTCTGAAAAGACTGCTGGTTTGCCTACATCATACAATTATTCTAATGGCACAGGCTTGTGGCTCTTTTTACCACAGATAAAACCTTTAGCTGCAGAACTGTTCAATTCTACTAAGGAACAGTAGACAAGACCACTTTACTTGATTTCTTTTAAACTCCATATAGTCATACTGCCCTTCTACTTTTAAATACATTTTACTCAAATATAGAAAATACATAAGTCATAAGTCCACAGCTTATTAAATTTTTGTGATTCTATTTTTACAAGTTTTAAGTAGACCAATAATTAAAGCAACAGAGGTGAAAAAGTGTGTATGAAGTGAAATTTAGATCAAAGCAAAGGGAGGGAAGGTGGCTTTGTGCTTGGAAGCACATTGTGAACTCTATCAACTCTTTATAAGGACAGCTTGTTCTTCAGTCACCGTCTTCTTGAATTCTTCTTTCTCACTACATTAACTGGCTCTTGGAATCTACATTCCTCTCCTGTACTCTTTTTTTTTTGAGATGGAGCCTCAAGCTATCCGCCTGGGTAGAGTGCCATGGCATCACAGCTCATAGCAACCTCCAACTCCTGGGCTCAAGTGAGTCTCCTGCCTCCGCCTCCCAAGTAGCTGGGACCACAGGTGCCTGCCACAACGCCGGGCCATTTTTTGGTTGCAGCCATCATTGTTGTTTGGCGGGCCCAGGCTGGGGATTCGAACCAGCCACCTTAGGTGTACGTGGCTGGCGCCTTAGCCGATTGAGCCACAGGTGCCGAGCCCTCTTCTGCACTCTTAAGTGGCTTGTCCTATATCCATCTCTTCCCCTTTTAACAATCCCTGTTCTTGTAGGGCTCGCTCATGCCATGTGTGTCCCCTTCTAGACCCACTGACTTCATTCTACAGCATAGAAGCTTCTATAGAATGAAAAACCTTCTTTAGCACCAGCCTTAATTATGAAGTATAATACAAAAAAAGGGAGGGGGGAAACACATAACTCCAGATTGAAATCCTGGCTCCTCTACTTACTTTTCATGTGTCCCTGGGAAGGTTACTTCCTCTTGGACAGTAGAATTACCTACCTTGAAGAAGATGCAAAAGTTGCTGTAAAGAGCAAATGAAGTAATATATACAACATTATTAGCATAATATTAGGTAGATTGTAGACAAACGGCAACTTTTTAAATCATTAGTTCATCTGAGGATTTATACATATGAGCCAATAATTCTGACAGGTTCACAAGTCAGATAGGAAAACAGTGGTGTCAGCCCTACAAAGATTGTGTAGCTGCTTTATCAGCTTCCTGGGACAGGCACTTTATTCTTCAGTGTTTTTCCCAAAGCATTAGCTGGCTCCCTGGGAATCCTATATATTCATATTCTACAGGCACCCTTTCTCAGTTCCTATGGCAGATGGTCATATGTCATGTGCAACCCACAAGGTGTCTAATAGGAACTGTAGGAGTCCTATGCAGAGGGATTGATGGTCTCATCCTCCCTCATTGATTCATTTTCAGGTTATTGCAACAGTTTTGGTTCACAACTACCTGGTTAACTGCATTTCAGACAATATCTCCTTTTAACTATCCCTCCCCTGCAAATGTATCACTGCAAAGCAATCTCTGAATATAATACAATGATGCAGACATGAAAACACCATGAAATGGCAGTGTCACTAGGAGGTGACAAGTCTACTCCTAGTCTGAGGTTTCCATCAGCCATTGTACTTGCTTAAAAATTGTGACAATCTAATCACACAAGAGTTGCCAAAATAATTCAAAATTATCAAGCTTTCTTGAAATATGGATTGACAAATACAATCATTGATAGAACATCACATACCAAGTGTATGGAGTATTTAACTCTTAATTATTAGTTAATGATGATAAATGTAAAGAGTTTATAATGAATGAACAAATGAACTAGAGGCACATGTCCAGGGATGTTTTAATTAATGATCATATGATCTAGCAATTTTATAGATGACTTATTTAAGCAATGGGAAACACTTAGAGGATTTGGAGCTGGAAATGGATGTGTTCAAATAAGTGTTTGATAAAGACCTTCTAAGTGAAGCATCATGAGAATGGGGGGGGGGAAGGAAAAAATGCCACCACAAGTACTCACTGGAACTAATTGATCAATACCCATGTGCACATTTAGTGGTAAAACTCAATGGAAAGCTAGCAGGTAGGTGGATACAGGAGGGGAGGGGTAAATTCCCACCTGACGGGTCCAATGCACACTGTCTGGGTGATGGGCACACACTTAGAGCTTTGACACAAATTGTACCAAAGCAGTTCATGTAACCAAAACATTTGTACCCCCTAATATTCCAAAATAAAAAAAAAATGAAATCCCTGATCAGATATATCTGAGTTCATGAGTTTCTTCTGTACCAACCCAGAAGTAACAGCAGTCCCAACCTTGACTTTGGAGGTGGTACACAGGCCAGTGAAGTCAAATTGTTTGGCTTTATTCCAGCTCAAGCTCACTGCTGAAAGGTGATCACAAAGTATGGCTCTGTCAACAAGTGACCAGCTACCTCTAGCTCTAGATAAGTGGAGTAAACAAGTAATTTCACACTCTGTTAGATAACAGGATTAATATGGCCAGATTATCAATACATTTTCCACGGCCTGTTTAAATCCTCTTTGTTGCCTTTCATACAATACCCTGGCTTTATGGAGACTAATGTCTGCTGAGAATTATTTTGATGAAAGCTGACTTTTTGCCAATTTTAGAAGCAAATTATAATTGTCCTTTCACTCAGACAATTTAAGTTATAAAAAAACCCACTACCTCAGCATATCCACACTCTCTAACAGGACAAACTGATCCTGAAACTTAATTAGTTTCTGAACGAGTTGCAAACAATACAAGAGAATAGAGAGCTCCAGAGGAAAGGGAATCAGCTTGAGTTCATAGGGGAACCAATTGAGCAGATCTTGTCTCAAGACTGTGTTAAGTGCATAATCACGGTTCTGCTTGCATTAGCTTTATTCATTCTTTTAAAATGTCACCGTACATCCCAGGAAGACTGGTGTGTTGATGTCTCTATTGCACAACATTTCCATCTCAATTCAAGAAATATGTATAAAGCATCTGCTAAGCGCCTGGTGCTGTGGTGCCATTCACTCAACCAGAGATAAGTCAAGTATTAGTCCACTGACACTAGTGAATCCATTTTCTATTGCACATTTCCTATGTCAAGAGTAGACCTACTCATAGATTTGCTCATAGGTTGCAAGCACTATGATGGACACTGTGAGGGACGAAGGCACGGATCAGACAGTCCATCTGTCTAGAGGTTCATATTCTGGAACAGCACTTCTCAGACTTCCCACAATCACAATTCACCTGGAGAGGCTGTTTAAGTATAGCTTCTGTTTCCAGAGTCTGGAATGGGACCTGAGATTCGGCTCCCAGATGTCATTGTCCAGATGCTGGCCTGTGGACTATATCTTTAGCTGCAAGGTTGTCAAGTACAGGCCAAGCATCTATAACAAGGCAAACTGCCCTGGAAGTTGCTTTTCTTAAGATTAAACACTTATACACAAGATGCAGACAATGTGGAGATAAGAGTGCAGATCTAGCATTAGACCGAGTTATCTGGGTTTGAATCTCAAACTCACTTGTGTGACCTTGGGCAAATTACTTAAATCCTCTATCCCTCTGTTTTACCATTTTTAAGATGAAAGTAATAATAATTTCCACTTGGTAGAGTTGTCTTCAGAACTAAATGCATTAATCTATATAAAGCTCCTAAAAAAGTGCCTGGGCCATCAGGAACATTCGATAAATTCAAAGTATTGTTACCAGTAGGTAGGTTCATGGAGAGTTTATCAAGCTCCTATATATCTCCCTGGTATTCAACATGAAGTCATCAGATCCTCAGGATATTTCTATGTCGGGTCCTATTAGGATGCCCATTCCATAGGTAAGGAGCTGCAGCTTAGAAAAGTGCAACCACTAAACATAGTTCTCCAGCCGGATTTGAACCCAGAAATCCAGGTGCACAATGTGGGCCCTTAATTACTTTGCTATACTGTCTCCTTGTGGGTTAGCTGCTTAAGACAACTCTCAAAAAAGTGGCAAGCAAGGTCATACATACCAAAATTCTCTTGACCCACATGGTTTGCCTGAATGTCACATGGTAGCTGTCCCCATCTCTCTGTCTTCTCCCTAGAACTCCTAGCACCCTTCTCTCTCTGTCCCCTAGAGTTTTATATTTTCTCCTCTTTCACTGGCTTTTATTTTGTAAGTTAATCTCCCCCTCATCCCCACGCCCCCACACACAACTTTAATCATTACTCATCCTGCTCAGGCCCTCTCAGCCCCCAGTTTGGCAGTATAAACATTGAATCTTCCCAAAAGGGTAGGAGAGGAAGAAAAGCTGTGAAAGTTCATAGTTTTTGTCCTCATCAAGCATATAATGCCCTAGAAATCTCATTTTAAAATAGCTTGCTTTCCCAGCTACTAATATTCACTATACTAATAAACTATACAAATACTGTTTCATGTACTCCCAGAGGCAACCTCTTGGCATAAGTATTATCAATCCCATTTTACAGACATTAAAAAATCCAGGCTCATGATGGCTAAATATCTTGCCCCATTGTTATAGTTAGTAAGTGACAGAGGTAGGAATTAAACCTGGGTCTAGCAGACTCTAAAATCTATGGTCTTGTCCATTTCTTATCAGATGACTTATAATTTGCTTAAGGATTACTTTTTTTTCTAGATCATGCAAACTTCAACCTTATTCCAGTCTTATTAATGTATCTCTAATGTATAGTGTGTACACTATGAGCTTATGCTCTAGTAGTCCTTAACAATTCATTTTTCTTTTATCCTTCTACTCCCAAGATAGTTCAAGTCACTTCTGGAACTCTATTTGCAATGGTAGCTTCATTAAGTTGAAGGGTTTTAGAAGTCAGTGTCCCTACTCTGATTATTTCAAACTGAGCATTTGATACATTACAGGTAGAGAAGATAAAACACCCAGCAAACACAGAGACCCAAACCATGTGAACCACAAAAGACTATGGTTTTAATGAATCATATGACAACATGTGTATATGAATTGATGATATGACAATTGTCATATGCATTCAAAATTTATAATATGCATACATGGATATTTTTCTGAAATACAACATCCCTAAATCACTCATGTGCAGCTTATTATTTCAGTCATTTCCTGAGCTAATTTGATATAACAGAAAGACCAAAAGAAAAATCCAGCAGAGATCTCATTTCCTGAAAAAATAGCTTTCTTGGGAATGCACAGGAAATCAGATTAATCGATGTTCTAGGAACTTCCAGGCTCACAATTTTAACTCTAACAGTGAGTCATAACGATGAGATTTTTCTAGAAAACGATTACGTTCATTGCATCATACTCGTATTAATTTTACAGCACTCAAATGTCACCCATTTTTAGGAGAAGAATTGGATAAATAAATTTAAGCAGATAATTTTAAATGCTGACAAAAACTTTTAAAATTCAAACTGAATATCAAGGGAAACGGTGTGAATGACTGTCTTCTTCCTGTCACAGCCCTTCCTCTGAGGCCGTGCCAAAAGCAACTATGGTTCCTGAATGAGAAAGGAAAAGCAAATTCAGATGATGTTTTATTATTCTGGCACCGAAATAATTTCCTCCCATTACTCAGGCATTACTAAATTTACCCAGTAGAAAGATCAGATCTTTAAAATCCCAGTCTTCTTTTGTTCAGTTATTTTCAGTTACTTTGTTCAGTTATTTTATATAATCACAGGTTGGGTTCTTCCACTAATGTCATTTTCACAGGAAGCTGGGGGTTCACAAAGTGGATTTTGTGTTTCTAGTCTTGTACATGTGGCTAAACTTAAAGGAAAAAAAGCAAGGTTATTTTTATGTTCCACAGGAGGAACTACGGACAGCATCTGAAGCCAGAAGCCAATTTCATTGAGAAAGCATGGCAACGGATCTACTTATGGATCCTATTCTGCTCCCACACCTTCTCCTGTAAGACTTGTCTCATCTGCTCTTAATTACATCCTAGTGTTATGTTAACATGCTTTTGCTTAGTTGGCAGAGGACAACATGTTGTGTTTTGAGAAAGAAGAGGGGGTTGAGTAGATAAAGTGTAAAACGAAATACCTTTTCAGAATACATAGTACAGAACACAACTTCTAGCCCTGCATTTCCCAGGAGAAATACGTGTCATGATGAAAATGTTCTGTAAACTGTGCTGGCAGATACAGTGGCCACTTGCCACTCACAGGTGGCTACTGAGCCCTTGAACTGTAGCTAGTGCAACTGAGGAGATACATATTTCATTTTCTATTTTAATAGCCACTTATAGCTAGTGACTATTGTATTAGACATGCATTGGACACACCACACCAGACTACTATTCATAGGGCTTTTTTCTTCAATTATCCTGAAAAACAAAGCAACTCATAAGAACAGACCTCTTTCATATGAGAAATTCATCATCCTATCATTTGGTGGAGTCTGGGCACAGAAGCGCTGAAAGGGCTTAACAGGTGCGTGTTTGGCCCACAGGTTTGTCTCCTTGTGCCAATGCCACCTGATTGGTGGTGACTGCCTATAGTCCTCTCTGGAGAAAAGACAGTGTGAGACAGAATGGCATGGTTCCCTGACAACAGCTGCCACTCGTGCACACAGAAGGGGGAAGTGGCAGCCCGCGAGGTAAGACCTTAGAGACAATATTGGCATGAAGGTCTCCCTAGAACATCTTTCAGTGTGGCATTACCTTTATGTCCAGTGTGTAACGCTGTCCCTATGACAAGTTACAAAATGGTACAATATAAGATTTGGGGCAAACGGCCTTGCTAGAGCTGCTAAAGATGAAAACAGAGAACAGAATATAGGCCAAAGTAGCATGTGAACTGGGTGGTGTTGGGGAGTTGGACAGAGGGGTATTTGAAAGGGAGGGCATGTTAGAGGAGAACATCATGTTTGTCTCAGTGATCAGTCATATGACCAGTCATCACGGACCAGACAGTTTGGGGAAGAGAAATGCCTCAATGGAACTCTCTCCCTCCTTCCCTCCTTCTCTCCCCCCTCCTCTCTGAGTTCCCGAATAGCAGAGAACCACTGTGGGATTGCTTCCATGTAACAATGCCACAAATGTATATTCATTCAAGGAGTTTGCCAGGAATGGGTAGAAAGGAAATGAACAGGGTTTCCCCACTAGCACATAGAGACTGTAAGGGGCCATTGACAGAAGGAGGGAACTTGGTTGAATTAGTCAAATCAGTGCAACTGGGCAAAGATGGCAGGGGACATTATCAGATGGAGAAGAAATCTGGCAGGTGCCATGTGTATGGCAGCTAAGAAGTCTGTTGATATTCAGCCCTTGCTGAATATAAGGAGAATTTGAATACAGTCCCCAGTGTAGGTATAGATATACTAGAGAAATAAGGGTCAGCTACAAAGTGCTAATGGCAACAGTGATGGAACTCTAGGCAGTGTTTTTAGATACCTGTGTATCTGTCCCAGTGCTTAGTGTTGCTGGTGCCACTATCACATTTAATCCTTTCAAGAGTTATGGAAAGTAGTTATTGATATTATTGATGACAAAACTGAGATTCAGAAAATCGAAGGGAATTGCTAGATTACATAATAAAAAAATGGAGGAGGCAGGATTCAGTCCGAGTTTGCTTTTTAACTCAGGCTTTTATTTATAATGTTATTCTGCTTCCCTTTGCACATCTTCAGATCTAGGTTCAGTTTCTAGATCTATTTGAGCCCCTTAAATCTGGATACCCTAGAATGATATGTCTCATTCATTCATTCATAAAATGTTTATTTAACATTTCCAATATGTGCTGGGCACCATGCTGAGTAACAGGAGATACAAATACGAAAAGACGAGGTTTCTACCTTCATGGGGTTCACATGGAGGCAAATGGAGAAATCAATAGGAAAATAAATATTTACAAAAGATTAATTTTGCTTGTTCTTTGGTCTGCCATATTTTCATGGTGAGACTCCAAAATTGCATGAGAAAGGAAAGACATGTAAGTGGAATTTCCTCTGGCTACTTCCCACACAATAGTGTGCTATAGAACTATCGTTCTACGAGGTGCTAATAGAAAATCTCCCGAGAAGCAAAGATAGATTTTATAACATAAAGTATATTTGTTTACAGCAGGACATTTCAGAGTCATTGGTATGTGAATTTGCTCCACAAATCTCCAAAAATAAGGTATGGTGTATAATAGTTGCCAAAATGATTTGATGACAAAAGTGTTTCACAGAACACATTGGAAGATAAATGATTAACAGGAAAGAAGTATTTCAGAAAAATGGCTAAAGAGCAACAGGCAAGGGCATATTGCATTTGGGGATATTTTATTTTCCATTAGAAGCTGAAAAGCATTGTAAGGGCTGAGGCAAGAATATACAGGAAGCAGCACAGCATGGGAGTCCTGCCTTTCATGTACTCCACCATCAAGGAGAAAGGATGCTGATGTTCTGGCTAAGAAAGCTGCAGCCCCACACTGGCAGATCTACTCTAGATAAATGCTTGCTGTGCTCAGCAACTTGAACCAGGTCCTAGATATCCAGGTGACATTCAGATGCAGATACTCAACTGAGAGGCAGGAACACTAGCACAGATGGATAGTGGGAAGGATTAATGACATTCTGCTTAACCTGTCCACTGGCAAATGATAGGCTAGATAGATTTATTTCCAACCCTGAATGAGTAAATCAAAAATAACAACAACAGCAACATGCAGCCTAAGAAAAAGGTGGAAAATAACTAAATTGTGATCAGTTTGTATGAGAGAATGCCATACGACAACGAAAATAAATGACATTTTGATACACATGCGAGCATGGATGAATCTCCTGGACCTAATGTTGAACAAAATATGCCAGATCCAAAAGAGTACATGCTGTATGATCCTAATTAGACAAAGTTCAAAAATGGACAGAATTAATTATAATGCTATAAGGCTGAATAATGTTTACCTTTGTGGATACAATGATTGGAGGGATGCAAGAGAGGCTTCTATGGTACAGAAATATTTTGCATCTTTATTTGGGAGTATTTGCTTTGTAAAAATGCATCCATCTATAAACTTTTTTTTTCATTTTTTTTTTATTAATTGATTTCTGTGTACATTGATGCAAACATGGGGTACATTGTGCTGTTTCATATACAATTTGAAACACCTTCATCAAGCTGGTTAACATAACTTTCACATCATTCGGTTAATCATTGTATCA